>JBAMYA010045771.1:0-11479 GCA_037176975.1 Arrhamphus sclerolepis | reverse complement strand
AGCTGGGATAGGCTCCAGCAGACCCCCGTGACCCTGCACAGGAAATAGCGGGTATAGATAATGGATGGATGGATAAATATATATAGACAGATATATTCACTATTTAAATGTTCAAGATTCAAGATACTTTATTAATCCAAATAAAGGAAACTGTAGTGTCACCGCAGCAGCATCACATAGACAGACACACAAGAATACAGAAACTATTACATACAGCCATAAAATAAATAAATACAGTTAAAAACATATTTAAATTATCAAAACTAACTGGGATAAAAAATAGAAAAAATAAAAAAAGAACAACCATTGCAAGCTATTGATCATTAAAAAGCCTTATGGCGGGGGATCAGCCTGTCACTGCGTGTTCTTTTTCTAAAAACCTCTAATGCATGGAGTGGGTGACTGTCATTATTCATGGTGGCATTCATTTTTCCGAGCATCCTCACTCCAACTACCTGCTTCACTCCTTCCTGAGTGATGCCAGTGATGTCACCTGCTTTTCTAATCACCGTGTTCATTCTGTTCCGATCATCTGCAAGAGCACCTTGTCCCCAAGACATCACACTGAAAAAGACAGCACAGGCCACAACAGAGTTAAAGAAGGAGCACAGCAGTGGTTTACAGATGTTAAAAGAGCGCAGCCTTTTGAAAATAGTACAGTCTGCTCTGACCCGTTTAGTAAACTGCCTCCATATGTTTACTCCAGTTTAATATATTGTCCAAAAGATATTTGTAGCAGGGGACCTGCTCAACCTCAGTTCCCTGTATGAAGATAGCAGGAATGGTGATAAAACAGTGTCCGAGGGGCTCCAATACTGCTCAAACAGTCTTGGAGACACTGTTTCTAGACTGCACATACTTTGGTCTGGAAGTTAAGTAGTCGTGATCCATGAAACAAGCTCCAAATTCGCCCACATCATTCCCAACTTCTCCCTCAGCAATTCTGGACAAATTGTATTGAATGTATTAGAAAAGCAAAAAAACATAATCCTTACAGCTGCATCAGAGGTGTCAAGGTGGGCATAGAGTCTTTGTAACATATAAATGACATCATCTACATCAATTTTGGGCTGATATGCAAACTGCATTGAACCTATATAAGTGCTCACTTTGGACCTGATGTAAGAGAGAAACAGTATTTCTAGTGTTTTCATAATATGGGAAGTTAAGGTCATTGTCTTTTAGGTAAGTTGGATGTTTCTTCTTGGGAATCGGAATGAGACGTGATGTTTTCCACAAGGTTGGAACTTCTGCGGGTGCAGGCTCGGATTAAACAGGCGAGTAAGAATTTCACATAGTTAACCATTTTAGAAGTTCAGGGCTGAATCCATCAGGCCCAGTTGCCTTGCTCAGCCTCAGCCTGTCCAGTTCCCTTCTGACATGAAATGAGTGGAGCAGTAGAGGTTCAACTGGTAGTGATGGTATGATGGAAGGGCAGGGAGAGGCATTATGACAGTCAGATCTGTTAAAAACAGGTTCAGACCATCTACAAGGTCCTGGTCACCATCTAGACATGACTCACCGTTCCTCACCAGTCCAGTAAACTTCCTCATACTGGACCTGCCCTGTCATGTTGCAGTTTTATTCCAGCTTCTGCCTATATGTGTTCTTTCTTTCTTTTGATTTTCAACTCCTGCTAATTCCTATGTAAAACCTGCTTCTTTTGGTTCAGCAGTGCTTTGAGGTTACCGTTAAACCAGGGCGTGTTATTAGGAAAACACTTGATTTCTCTGCTGAGTATGTTGGTGTCTGAACAGAACAATGCACTCAGTAAGTCCACTGATGTCTTCTCCCCAGGTCTCACAGAAGACATTCCAGCCTGTTCCAGACAACACTGCAGAGATACGGTTCTTGGGACCACATTTTCACAGTCTTGGTGGTAACAGGGAACCTCTTGACAGCAGCAGTGTCGGTGGGTGAGAGGTAAACAACACAGAGGTCTGATCATTTATAGGCGTCGTTAACATTTGTCTTGTCTTCCCTTGTACTGCAGTTCACAAATTGTTTTAAAACAGGCAGTATACTATAGAGAGAGAGAGATGGTTAAAACCACCAGAAAGAAAGCCGAAAGAGTCCAGGTATCTTCCTTTCAACCCCACGACAGCAGAGTGCTCTACGTCACAGGATGCCTCCACGTGGGCAGTTGGAGGAACTTAAACAACAATGGAGACCACCATGGAGAACTCCCTTGGTAGACAATATGGTCTCAAACTAACTGCTAGGAGTTCCACGTCGTTGCTGCATGTTTGTTCCTTGATGGCAACATGTTTAGGGTTGCACCGTTTATTGTTTATGAACATGGCCAGCCCACCGCCTTTTCACTTTCCAGTAGCTGCGGTGCTAGTATCTGCCCAGATAGTCCGAAACCCCTCTATAGTGGTTATAGATACAGGGATACAGTCCCTAAGCCATGTCTCACAGAGGCATATCAGGCTGCTCTCTACTCTTTCTGAGTACTCGTCAGACCCTGCACTGCTTCTTTCCTTATTATTTAAGGAACGTACATTACCCATGACGATGGATGGGAGAGGCAGGTCGGAAAGCTCCCCTCCATGTCCTCTCTCTTAGCCGCCTGTTTCTTATAATCCCAGATATCATTCCATGGCGTCTCCTCCTCAGTATTTCTGCCAGGATACTGTGTTTAGATTCAGCCAGTTTAGAGAACGGGACCAGCTCCAGTAGTTCTTGTTGAGAGTAAGTTATGACAGGCGGCTTCACATTACTAATCGGTTCTGTGAGTTGTCCCAGGAGTAAGAATGTTAGAAACAGTCCCAAAGCTGTCCATGATTCCGTATGAATTAAAAAAACAAACAAAAAAAAGTCACACTGTCACTGATCTAAAACAATAGACTCAAACCAGGTAAAAACAAACACACTGTGCTCCGTGATGAACAACCACATAATCGGCGCCATTCAATGGCTCAAGTTAAGTTTTATACTGATTTTTCACAGATGATCTCTACATGTTGTATCTCATCTTGTTTTTCTTTTCTTTTTTTTAAATGATTGGATATTTATTTATATTGTAAACCCACCTGGAAATCATTGCCATTTCTCCAGTGATGGTGACTTGTCGATGTATTTCTTGGTTTTGAGATGGTCTGTCAGTGTTCTGCCCAAAAGCCACCATGATTTTCGCAGGAGAATTGAGGCATTAAGGACTCAGCCTTGACAAACCGCTGAAGACTTTTTTTTTACGGCAAATATTTTTGCCACGGACAAGTTTATTTTTTTGCATAGAAAAATACAATTGTCATGAAAATCCACAATTTCACTGAAAATTCTTGTTCCTGAGATTTGCAGTCAAGGTTTGGCAGACACGTCTGACAGCTCACTACCCAGAAAATCCAGAATGGACCCAAATCCGGTCTCATAGGGTTACAACGAGGCCTGCCATGACTGACCTTCACTGTCAGGCCCGTTTAAACTGGTGTTGGAAACACACGCGCTGGAACTCTCATTGAGGTTGGTCAGGTGGTCTGGGTGGCTGGCACGTCAACCTTCACCCAGGAGGGACGAACAGTATTCAAGTAAGGATACAAGGATACACACCAGGCTAGGGTGGACTCAAACTGTACGCAGTCCCTGACCCACCAGAGCCTGGTTCAACCCTGGATCTGGTGGAGGCATCATGGGTGGAAATTAGATGTGTATATTTTGATATTCACAGATATCCTATTGTGCCAGTGGAAATTATATTTAAGGGCAAAAAGCATAGGATTAACACTGTGGTGAACTCATACCTTACACACCCCCTGATCTTGGGAACTGATTGGCCGGGTTTTCATAAACTTGTAGGACAGTGTGTGTGGGTGCGATCACGACGAGCAGGTTTATATGGAATGTTTTGCGCACAGTGGTGACGTAAGGTCGTCCAGGGAAAATAAAGAGGATCAGGAACTGGCTGGGTCTTCATGTGAGACCCCAACAGTTTCCATGATTAAGCCTGTAGAAGATTTTCCCCTTGAGCAATCCCGAGACGACGCTCTATGCTCAGCCTTTGACCAAGTGATAAAAGTTGATGTTCACATGGTGAGGCCTGACTCAGCACTCACATATCCATATGTTATAAGAGATAAGCTTTATCAGGTGATTTGTGGCACCCAGACTATTGTTGAAATCAACAAGTTGTTGGTTTCTCTTTCCAGTCGGCTCTTTATAACCCATATTTGCTAACTAATGTAGTGTGATATTGCTACAAGTTTTTCCAACAGTCTCAGATTTATTGCCAAGAACTACTGATATGGGATAGATGTAATGTACCAAATACATTTTTCCTTACTTTTTGTGCTTAGTCTAGATGTTTGCAAAATTACAGTGATATTAGGACTCTATTCTGTGTGGGTTTAATAGACACAGGTGAAGAAGAAGCTGTTGCTGATTTCTGATGCACCACCAGTTTTTGTCTTACCCGGTAATAGCAAGTCCAGCTTCTGCTTCCTCTTCATACTCAAAACTGAAATAGTAACATCTACTTGAATGCTGAGAACCAGATTTTCCCAGCAGAATAAACTGTATGGGGCTGATCAATGATATAGTGGTTTCAGGGTTCGCAAAAACTTGATAAATGAGGAGTTTAGGAGGCTCAAATCTGATAATTCTCCAGCTTAAATTCTCCTTTTTTACTCTCACTGACCTTTCAGTGATCTCTGCTACTTTGACTCCCTGAATCCCTCCACTATTTAGCTTCTTCTGTGAAATGTCTGACCGCTCAGCATCACAGGGGCCCTGCAGAGATTTTAAGCTCAGAGAAGAAATGTTAACAGCACCTGAAGTGTCTCTCTGAGGAACAGGAAGGTTAAACCTTAAGATATCTCCATACAGTGAATGCCCATTGGTACCACCAGGCAGTGCAGAGGTCTCATCAGTCAGACTGCTACCTGACCACCAGAGGTCAGAGGTTCAGATCTATCTGAGCTACTCTCATTCAGCTCGGTTGCCACCCCTCTTGCTGCCTCTGCCAATAATTGTCAACAGTGGATTGACAGAGCTCTAAGTGATTCATTAAAATCCTCAAACAGAATTAATGGGAAGACAAATGAGACTGAAAAGAAATTTAAAATCAGTTTTATAATCGTGGAGCCTGATATGAGGGGCCAATGAGTATTAGTTCTAATTATTTTTCCCACATCATCTATTTCATTACTAATCACTGATTCTAACTTCTTTTTTAATCACAGATGAAAAAATTGACTTTATTCCTCCTAACTTTCAGAGAACGCAGACAACGGCTCAATGAGTTTAATCACAAGATAAGTTTAATCACAATAGTGATTAAATATATGTGATATTAAATATATGTGATTGAATATATGTTTGGTTCAGTCCTCAACAGCCCCTGGTTTGTCATTTGAGTTCACTCATCTCAAATAACGTACAAACATATACAGTACATACTACATGTTTTTTTTTCTGTGTTCAGTGTTCCTGTTTTTATTTGACTGCTTTAATTAGCTGTAATTAATATATTCATCCTTACACCCATGAATCCATCCATTCATTTCTCTTTACCAGGGTTCAGGTTGTGGGAGCAGTACTTAAGCAAAGATGCTACCAGACGCCACCAGACCTCTTCCTCCTGGCCACCTTCTTCAGCTCTTCAGGGGACGAACCAAAGTCTTTCCAGGCCAGCTAAGAAACCCCTTTGTTGTCTCTGTCCTTAGTTGTCTCTGTCTCTGTCTCCTCAAGGAAATCATCCAGGAGGCATCCTCATTGTAGAGGAAAATGTATTAATCACATTCAGGTATATTCAAGATATCTAATTAATTCAGAATATTCATTATAATCTCGCACATTTAAGTTTTTTCACATATCAATCAAACACATAGTGGTGATTCACATTTATCAATGGCACGTAGGCTTAGAGAATGTAAGTGAGAGGGTGAGCTGCAGGTCACAGACAGACAGTCGCTAATTTATGTAGGCAAGGTCGACAAGCCGAGGAAGGGAGTCTGCCTGTCCAGCAACCAAGGTCTCCCGAATCTCAGGAGACGTCTCCCTTTCTTAGGAGACGTGAAGATATGTGTGAACTGCCATGTGTAACAGAGAGCCTTTGTTCTACAGTTTATCTTTACTGTAACTAGCACAGGTGTAACGGTACACAAAAATCCTGGCTCCGTACGTACCTGTTTTTTTTTTTGTTTGTTTTTTCATTTTGTACAGTATGGGAACAAAGATGCAAAACATAAATTTGCTTGTTGTTTATTAGGAACTTTTGTTTACAAATTTTAGCAAAACTATTCTCAAAAACAAAATATGAAAATAAAATATAGAATCTTTTAGTGAATTCCTTCCTTATAATAAATTAAGTAAAGGATTCTAAAATTTAAAAAGATATAAATAACATAAGCTTTTCAGTTAATAAAATTTTCTCAAATGAATGAAAAATATATAAAAATATGACAAAACTAAAATCCTTTCTGGTTGTTTGTGGAGGTGAACAAAACCTTTCCATGTGTAAAGTACACTAGGATGGTGCCGTTTCAAGTGAGCCAGCATGTTCAAAGTTCTTCTCCGACTCCGTCACTTCGTCGACGCGTAGTTGGATTGACGGAGATGTAAACCGTTTATATTTCTGTCTGAATTTTAATATCAGATCTGTACAGAGCACTGATGATTTTAAATCATTCTTAAAAACACACCTGTTTTCATTAGCTTTTCCTCCAGCTTGAGCATTTTAACGTGGCTTTTAGTATGTATATGTGTTTATATTTTCATTATTTTTATTTATGCAGTTTTACTCTTGTATTTTGTTTAATTTTTGACAGTTATTTATTTTTATTATTATTTTGGGATTTTATTTTGTCCTGTATAGAACTTTGGTCAACTGAGGTTGTGTTTAAATGTGCTTTATAAATAAATGTGATTAATTGATTGACTGACTTCTCCATCGCATGGAGAGTATTGTATAGTTCACCTCAGGGACAATAGTGGGCGTCGCGTTTTTTTCCCAGAGACCAGCCTGCTATCCTGTCTACGGTCATTGGATGAATAAAGAACAGGCTCCCACACACAGATCTGGCAACGCTTTCTGAAACACAACCAGAAAGCGGGTCATGTTGGACCTCCTTTCTGAAACAGACCCCAGGGAAGAACGGAGACCAAGAGATGGAGCTGAAAAATTATCAACACCGAGCAGAAAATGCTCCATGGTGGAACTCACTGGGGTCCGTTTCAGAAAGCGGGTTATGGAGAAACTCCATAGAAAGTAAGGAGATGTGAACTGAATGAAAGGAAACCCGGTTTCCACTCCACGGTGGTCGGCTCTTCTGACCCACTTCCCCCCATGCTTTATTTCTGCAACTTGTGTCTCTGTGTAACCACAAGCACCACTATTGCTATTTTTTCCTCCATTTTAATATCAGAGGGGCTCTGCGGAATATAAATATGCAATTTCCAGAAACTTACCCGTGCACAGCCGTGTAGCAAACCGACGACAACAAACAGACAACAAACTGAAACAGTTCAGTTCGAATAACTATTTTGTTACACCACTAGTAACTAGTATAAAACAACATGCTCTGGAGTATGTCTCCAGAGCGCTCTCTCCCCATCTTGTGCATAATTTGTATAATTAAACTCTGAAATTTTGATTAATCTCTCTAGGTGCTCTTTTGGTAAGAGGACATTTCCACTACACTCATCATCCACCCAAACCACCTCAGCAGGTTTGTATAGATATGTTGGTGTAGTTGGCAAGTCATCCAGGTCATGGTTATTCTTAAAAGGCTTGAATAAAGGACAAAGGAAGTCCAGTTGCCTCAATTCAAGCCTTTCAGGGTTTCTGTAGATGTGGAGGGACAGCTGTTCTTTCCCCTTTTTATCTTTCAACTTCTCACGCTATCTCTGCTGAGGAAACTGATTTTGGCCGCTTGTGTCTGTGATCTCACTATTTCTAGTCTGTGACCATGGGTTAGGACAGGAAAATAGATTTACCAGTAAACAGAAAGCCCTACTTTTGTTTCAATTCCTTATACCACAACAGACCAGTACCAGAGAGTCTGTATTACTGTAAGTAATCCACGCCAATCCTTCTGTCCATCTCCTCCATTTTTACCTCACTTCTGAATGGGAGTCCAAAACACTTCAAGTCCTTCACTGGACTCAGAGCCTCAGTCCCGACCTAGAGGGGGCAGTCCACCCTTTTCTGACAGCCTCGGTAACAGCCTCAGATTTTCAGGTTATGACTCTCATCCCTGCTGCTTCACATTCAGCTTTAATTGTGCGTGTGTGTGGTGTGTTTAAATCTAAGTTACACAGTTCATCACACTTAACGATGTAGAAAAGGTAACTTAGTAGTTACTAGGCAACAAATGAGACGGGAGGAATTATCTGCTAGATTACTGATAAGTAACTCCTGTCCTGATTTTATTCAGTCAATTAGTTATTGGTTCATTAAACTAAGGACTCCATGTGTAACAAATCAAGAACAACTTAATGAATCAATAAGTTTTTGTGTAAAAAAAGGACCTCGACAAACAGAGACCTGAAAATCAGATGTTGCTATATTAGAAAATTATTAGTTTAAAATTATTTGTATTGATCATATTCTTAGTGAAAACCTATTGAGTAGTTTCTAACACGCCTTCAAAATTCTAAAGCAGGGAACGATTTTGATGAGATTTTAGCAGAATGAGTTGTGAACAGATGGTGTGTTAATGTAAGTAACACCATGGTTGGTATTTGACTTTCCACTGAAACAAGATTATTGACACTGATGCAGCCATCAATGATCAAAACTATTATTTTAAAAATGCTGTGATTGAAGCGCTCCATAAAAAAAGGCATCTACAGAAGCAAATCTCAAATGATTATTACACTGACACCATTTTGGAAAAATATTTACCATATTTATGACTGTCAAGAGATCAGGAACAGTTTGATACATGTAATTCCATGTGGGACAAAAGCCAGGAAGACGTCTTGTGAGCAGCTTGGTTATTTTTGGAAATGCAGGAGACCTATTCCAAGTAGCCTTTGCAGAAAAGAGAGAAAAAAGAGTAGCATCTATCCATCCACCCATGGGAGTTCATCACAGCAGTGATTGGAAGAGAGGTGGGAAGGTCGCCAGTCAATAACAGGGCCACACAGTTAATTATTCAGTTTGCCATCCATCCCAACTACACCTCAAAATTTATTTCATTAAGAAGTGATATTGAAGTGATCGTAGAAATCTTTTTGTTAAATGGTACCCACTGAAAGAATAATTTACTCAGTATTTGTCGTAACAGCTGAGCCTTTAGAGAGCAAATTCAGTACTGGTTACTAATAGTCGGGATGTTGTACTCAGTATCCACTGAGGCACTTCTTTGCTTGTGTGGTCACAAAAAAGATAGAAAATCAAATATACTGTAAATCAAAAATTGGATCATCTGGTATTCTTTTATGTAGCTCACTGTCATGACCCAGCTGGCTGGGCTGCACATTGGAGGGAAAGTGGGGGTTCAGTATCTTCCCCAAGAACCATTCAATACATGGTGAAAACCTATCTACATCATCTTCTATTTATCTCATTCTTTTTTATGTAACTCTTTTCAAACTTGTTTTCAATGCATTTTGTGTTATTTTACACATTAGAGTGTTTAATATAGCGCCTAGAGATGACTTGTCGTAAATAGGCGCTATATAAATAAATTGAATTGAACTGAAATTGAATTGAGTGTTTAATATAGCAGTTAAAAACCTGCAGTCGAGTCAAATTCCCTGAAAGCCACCATTCTCAAATGTGAATGGGCAGGAATTCTGTTGTTTTTTGGTTTTTTTTCCTAAATTGTTCTTGAATATATAATTATTGAAGATTTTCTGTTTGTTTGTTTTTCTTTTTCCCATGAGCTCACCATGGTTGAGCCAGCAGACATTGGGGATTTCTGTCCTCCACATCTTGATTTCAAGGTGACTCTTCAATAAAAGCTGCTGCTAAAAACACACACACAGACATGAAAACACACACCAGACGCAGACACAAAGGTTTTCAGTTAGATAAGAATTAAGATAGAAACACACACAACTTCACGCTTCGGCACCTACAAACACCCACACACACGCAGTGATTGGAATTTGAAATATGATTTTAATCACAACTTTTCCTCTCTATTATGCACTTGCACACAGCAGGTTAGAACTGATTTTCAATAGGAAAAATAACACACAAACCCATTACAGATCAGAATTAAGATAAAGTATAGGTCTTTTTCTGACACAAAAGATTAAATTATGTGTGGAATTATGATGGAATAAAACTCCTCTGTGTTATTTTCTAGTGCATTGTTATATGTTAGCCTCATTGCTGTGGTGTTAAAATGAAATACAATGTTTGTGTGTGGGAAGCAAAGAGGAGGGTGACGAAGACTGAAAGGGAGAAAAAATGGGGATGAGGCGAAATTATGAGAGGACAGAGTGGGTAGAGGGGTATTAAGGGAATAAAGGAGTAGCGAGAGGAGGTCTGATGAGATCCGTTCCCTGAATATTTGATGAGTTTGTCAGCAGTGTGAGAGGAGGATGTGGCATGATCAACACCGCTCTGAGAGCAACAATCAACACAGACAATCTAAATGAAAAATATGATGCATGTAGCTGAAATGTGAAAATGCCTGTTCATGATTATTGAAAAGAAAAACTCTGTAGCTGTTCCTGCCCACCGTCTACATGGAACAATAAGCCGACTGCGGTGTGAAGTGCTTCCTTCAGTGTCGTCCATTCAGGGTCAAATCTGGAGGCTGTTATGGAGGAAATCCAGGAGATGACTGGGCTCACAAAGATTCAGACCAGCCAATCTCAGACCAACAACAGTCCCAGTCACTGCGATTAGTGAGTCTTAGCTGAAGTTCTTACATAAACCCAACAAGTTCAGGCTGCATTGCTTGATGTTTGGCTGAACAGACAAATGCATGAATACAATAGTATGAAGCCACCTAATAAAGAGCTCAGTCAGAGCTGGCAAATGGAGTTTTAAATGGGGGAAGTATTCACTGATTTTATTGTTTTTAAAAAAGCAGTTTTCTGATAAAACCTAGAAACATTTAGTCTAATAACATTTTGAATTTGCCACAAAGTTATAAATTCTTAATTCAATTCAATAATACTTTATTAATCCCCAAAGATAAATTACAGTGGGGCAAAAAAGTATTTAGTCGGCCACCAATTGTGCGCTCAAAAAGATGAGAGAGGCCTGTAATTTTCATCAAAAGTATACCTCAACGAGAAACAAAATGAAGAAAAAAAAATCCAGAAAATCACATTGTTTGATTTTTTAAAGAATTTATTTGCAAATCATGGTGGAAAATAAATATTCAGTCACCTACAAACCAGCCAGATTTCTGGTTCTCACAAACCTGTAACTTCTTCTGTAAGAGGCTCCTCTGTCCTCCACTTGTTACCTGTATTAATATCACCTGTTTGAACTTGTTATCAGTATAAAAGACACCTGTCCACAACCTCAAACAGTCCCACTCCAAACTCCACTATGGCCAAGACCAAAGAG
>JBAMYA010045770.1:0-11480 GCA_037176975.1 Arrhamphus sclerolepis | reverse complement strand
GTGATTTTATATAGATGTAAAGCACTTTGAATTACCTTGTGTATGAATTGTGCTCTAGAAATAAACTTGCCTTGCCTATTGTGGTAATCATTTACGTGTGATACCAGTTTATGACCACTAGATGGCAATAAAGTCATCAAAACCACTGACTTCTGTTATTTGACATGCCTCACTTTAGCATTTTATACTTAGATAATTTACAGACTGACACGAAATTATCATTTACTAACTGGCAGCTATTTGACTCAGAGTCGGAATTCGATAGAACCATGCTAAATCCAGCAAAATGGTGCATTTATTATTGAAGTTATATGTGGGGGGGGGGGGGAGAAAAAAGAAAGAAAAGTGCTTAAAAGGTGTTGTGTTTCATTGTCCAGAGCAGTAACATGCCTGAAATAAAGAAAGCCACGTACTGGGTGCCTCGGGTCCCAAACATCTGGTCCAATGGGAAGTGCCTGCGCCTTGGGGACGTGCTGGCCAGCTGAGAGGTGGTCTTTCTATGACAGAGCTGAACAAGGGCTCCTGACTCTGCAGATCTGAGACAGGAGGCACTGCAACAGCTGTTGATTTCAGAAGTTTAGCTGACAGAGAAACAAAAAAAAAAAAAGAAGCAGCGCCGAGGGAGTCTTTATTTCCCACCCTGTTTGGCTGATGCGGAGCACTTCATAAATTGTTCTCATGTCTTTGCGCTCAAACCGAGAAGCACCCTGAGGTTCCCACTGGCAAGAACAGAATATCCAAGATCCCTGTCCGAGAAGACTCTTGGATCCGAAATGGGCTCCAGACTCATGTGGCTGTCGCTCGTGCTGTCAGCGGCGTTTTCCGCCGAACAAGACACGAGGACCGGGGCCACGACCGAGGACGTCCCGGAGGGCGCGTCCACGCTGGCCTTCGTGTTTGATGTGACCGGCTCCATGTACGACGACTTGGTCCAGGTCATCGAGGGTGCCTCCAAGATTCTGGAGACATCCCTGAGCAGACCGAAGAGACCTTTGTACAACTTTGCCCTGGTGCCCTTCCATGACCCAGGTAATGCAATTAACAGACAAGGAGTCAAAACATGTCATTACGCATGACTTTATTTTCTGCTTTTCTGGAAACTATGTGAATGTGTTTTAAAGTTTATTCTTTGTAGTCTAAAAGACAGAAAGGTGGGAAATGTGATAGTTTGTTCACAATCCTCCCTCTGAGAGCCGAATGCGCCTCACACCTCCTGAGGAGGGACTGGGGGATTTAGTTTCTGCACACAGATGTTCAGCCTGACCGTCACTATCATTAGCGTTCCACCAGAGCTGCTGTGCGCCTCAAAGTTTGCAATGCAGCTTGATGATTATCATCACTCCAGGGTGCTATCTCATTCCAAACAGCATTGTCTAGACAATAAATCATTGGGCAGCTTGAGACTAACAATGACTTGTAGGTCAGAATTGCTGAGCCATGGTCATCTATGAGGAAAGAATAATTAAAATAAATAAACAAAATCCAATCATCAGGACCTACATTTGATAAAAATGGAGACCCATCTTGCAGATGTTACACCACTTTCAGAGACAATTACTGACCCACCTTACCCAAGGAGACATTTGAAGACTTGCAGTTTAGCAGATGGAATGTCAGATATAAGTAAGGTCATTTAACTGCTTCCAAAAACAGAGCCCAAGGCCACTGTCGTGCCATGTCAAAGGGGTCTGTGTGCTGAGTTTGAGGTGAAAAGCAGAAGGGGTCCACCTGCAAAAGTACTCACCAACAAAAGAAACGGGAGCTGCAGAACTTAGTGTTTGCATTCTGCAGAAACTGAACTGAAATATAAGTAGACCTTATAATAGTCAGAGGTAATTGTATAGATGAAATACGGCTAAAGGTGGTTTGAGCATTGAACTTGCTAATTGTCTTTAAGATATATGTTCTACCACTCATTCCAGCAATTTATTGTCACAGTGATTCATGACTATCAGTGTGTGGCTTCCCCCCTTCTGCTTCACAATCTTTATATATAAAATATTCTTGTTTAGTCAGAAAATAAACTCAGCAGTTGCTGAGGCAAACTGATCTGAAAGATCTGAAGGAGAAGAAGAGAAATGAATAGATTGAGATGATTGGTGTGGTGAATACACAAATTCCTATTCCAGATGTTTTTTCTCCGCTGAACTTCATGTTACAGATTCCTCTGAAGCACATTTCCCTTATCATTGATTCAATCTGCAAGCTTTCGGCCTAAAATAATAATTATAGTCGAGGAAGAAGTATGCTCAGTCTATACAAGTATAATAAATGAGGAATTCATGCTTGGTCATGGGGGAGAGAATAAATCTTTGATCATTAGCAGATGATCGAAGAGCTGTGATGCACTGCGTCTCAGGCAAAGCAACAGTAGTGGAAAAATGCTGGTCTTTGAACCTGCAGCTAACTTAAGGACTTTAAGTTATTGGACTCAATGCTCTCAATGGGAAGTTATTGTCAGATTTTCCTCTTACAATGTGACTGCAACAACACGCACCAGAGCTTCAGTGTCAGCTCCTCTTTAAGGTCTTTGTTTGTCCTTCACCAGCAAGTGACGTCCGTTTGCCTCTCGAATGTTTACGAGGATGTCAGAATGCGTTCTTCGAAACCCCCAGGGGAGGAGAGGAAGGATTTGCAGAGCACACTGCTAGCAGGGGAAGCGGAACATTTTACCAAATGTTGTTCTGACCCTGTCTCTCCGTCTCACTTTTTGTCCTCTTACAACAATATCCCAGTCCCTCAGATAGAATCAGTTTTGTTTTCATAGGGACTTTTATTAAGGGCTTGTTTCATTCTGACACAGATCCATTTTCTCCATCATTCATGCAAGACAGAGCGATAACGCAGTCCCTCCTGTTTGATTTGGCCCATTTTAAATTGTAGCCTCCCTTTTTTTCCTCTTTTTATTTACTCTGCAATCTGACACGGTAAACAGTGAAGTGTGTGTTTGTAGGTGTGTGTTTGTCAGTCAGTGGGTGAGCATGCTTGTGTGTGCGTGTTTGTGTGAATCGAGAGTCAGGAGGACGGCTGGATTTTGGGGTCAGGCCTGTGTGGGAAGATCAACCAGGAAGCCGCCCCCCTTTCCTCCATCCTGCAGGGAAAAAAAAAGAGGAAAAAAAGAAAAGAAAGAAAGACAGAGGATACTTTGCAAGGCGTTTTACTGAGGTGTAAGGGCTGTACGTATAGCACCGCAGTGTGAGAAAACACCAGTGAAACAGTTTTAGGGTTAAATTTCATCTTCCCAGTTGTGTTTTTAATTTCATATTCTGCTTTTATGTGAAGAATTTTCATGCAGTGAGAGGATTTGCTGTGCAATAGAGGTCTGTTTGTAGACAGAGAGATGTATTATATACACCGATTCTTTAGACCCATGGTACATTTATTTGGGAGTTTATTGCCAAATAAAAAAATTTAACAACACCCATGCTATTCTCAAACCAGGAAATATGGTCACCATCTCAAAACCATTTTAGAAAAATGCAGTTTTCCAGTTATACTTTAATAAAAAGCCTATAAGTGTTTAAGGTTAAGGTGGGTCAATGGTCTGCAGGGGATCCACTTGTGATAGACAGAAATGACCCTGAGGATATGTCTAATTTGTTGATTAAAAAGAAAGTATATGTGGGTCTGCACAGTCAAGTTAACATGCTGTTAATATGGTCCAGACCTCTTGTATTTGAAGACAGGGGTCTTACCTGTTGCTTTAATGTATCAGCAAACAAATTTAAGCCTGATATAGCTGGTTGTGGAAGTTTTGTTCTGTATTTGCTGTACTTGAGTTTCCATACACCAAGAACCAGCACATGTGCATTACAGCAGTAAGATTCATTTCTCAATTTAGGCAACTATTCAAATGTCCTAAAGGCTTCTCACATAAATTCCATTTGGAGACATTTTGAAGGAAAAATTTTATTGCAAATTGCTCATTTATTTAAACCATAAAAGTCCTGACAGTGCAATATGACTTAAAAGAAATACTCCCATTCCCACAGGAAAATGAATAATAAAAATTAGCAATACCATGAAGTGCTGCGAGTGCAGGATGGATGAAATGAAAAATGACAATAATCACATAAATGACACTAAGGAAGCCTCACAGGAATTTGGAACAATGAACACTGACGAACCAGCGAGAGACAAAAGGCAACTTATAGACATTCAGTCAAGGTATACAAAAACACAAATGTAGACAGTTACAACAGTGGAGAATAGAGAAAGTTACACACCAGAGGAAGTCCTTTCAAAATAAAATAGAAAATAAAGCCAAAGATGAAACAGGATTTTAACAGAAGAGCAAAAGTAGACCAAGGGTGCAGTGCGTATGCTGTGTTCATTTGAGACGTTTGTGTGCACGTCCCTCAAAAAATACGAGGGCGCATACATGAGCTGCAATATCTACTTGAACGCTAGAGGCGCTAGTGTAGGTTGGGGCATCAGCGATGGCCACAATGGCTGTATATGACTGTCACAAAGCTCTTCTGTGGTTATGAACTTGTTTCAACGGCTAGCTGTGTGATGTTGGTTGTCTTGAACTAGGAACGGCAGCCTGATGCAACAAGTCACCAAACGTTGCAAAGTATTACGAAAAATGCTTCGGTGTTTCTCGTCAATTTCAGAATACAAGACAAAAACTCCTGTCCCTACAGTTTATAATGTTTCCAAATGACGGTGCTGTTTTGTCTGTTTGTGAATGGACGCAAACACATAGTTAGACTGTTAAGTATATCCCCAGGCCTTACTGCTCTTGCAGCCAAAGTCGACTTCCTGATATAATTCTCTAACAGCGTCACAGTCCTGTGACTATGTCTACTTACTAGCCAATTAAAACCCAACTCTAAATGATGTGTTATTTTAAGTGAGACCATTTCTTTTCTAAAGAATTTTTCAGAGCAAAAAACAGCTACGACAGAGTGGTTCATTTTCCCATGTTTACTGTCAGCACATACTGATGACTCTGTTCTACATCCGCCCGTATCTCTGTCAGTCGTAGCCTACGATTCAAGAGGAGTCATTATCGTGCGGTCTGCACATGCCATTCTTGACGTTGTACCCAAGATTAAGCAGTCGTACAGTATGAGATGTTATAATCTCATATGACTGCAGAAATCGTAAAGTGTATAAGAGCCCTTAAAAGGAGCTGAATGAGACTCAAATAAGCCACAATCACAAACAAGACTGTGACAGGCACAACAGAAACATTTTTTTATTATTTTTTCTGTTGTCTGTTAAATTTGAAATGGAGCTTGTTATCTACTGTAAAAACTCAGTATACACCATTATAGTTAGATTACAAAACATTAACAGGATGCTTAAATACTGGGGTGCAATATTTTTATTTTAAAAAATTGGCAACATAGGATTCAAATTGAGAATCTTAGACGTCTAAACACATTAACTTTAGCTTGTGCACATCGAAATGTTGAGACATTTCAAAATAAAATCATTATATCACCAGCATGTTGTTTGCAGTTGTTCTACTCGGTTTGGTTCTGGTATTTGTTCCGTCTACATGCGTGTGTGTTGTGGAGATGGTTTCCTCTCAGTTGATGACGTGCCGTGCCAACATTTTCTTGTCAGTTGTCTTTAGTTAGAGGGAGATGCTTGTAGAGTGATGAGAGGGGATGATGAAGTAGCTTCAGCGTTCTCTGCTAGATCAAAGACTCTCATCTAAAAGCTCCCTTTGTTGGTGTTCAGTGTCTTTTCCTACCAGCCTTTTCTCCTTTGTTTCCTTCTTTCCAGAGCAATTCTCCGTTTGAACCACCCCACCCGTATGAGATTACAAGGACCCTACATTTTAGCTGGACAAAGTAAATAATGACGCTATTAGGTAGGAATGTCAAAAGAGAGAAGTGGAGATTTTGGGGGGAAATTAGAGGAGCGTCTATTCTTTTTTTCTATATTTTATGGTATAATAAGCCTATTCTAGATGAATTTATATTTGGGACTCCATGTACATCCTTAAACATCACCCAAGGTGCTTGTGGTGCATTTACATAGTTTCAGCTCCCTTTTGTTTTGCTGCTCAGAGTTTTCTTTCATCTTGGACATATCTGAAGAACTACTGACTTTTCCCTCTTTATAAGCCTAAATATGACAGCTTTAGGGATTCCAAGTGTTAGCGAGTTCAAGGCTGACTTTAGTTAAAGAACATTAACGGTGTTAAAACAAACTGTTTGACAAACGTGACTCCATTTGGGATCAGTGATCCACATACCTTGAAATATTTGCTTCACTCCACCACGTTAGGTTTGTTTCCCTTCATGCTTTAAACATGTTTTCCTGTTGAACCTCATCCTGAGGTCCTGAGGCCCTTTCTTGGGGCCTTCGGGTCTGTTATGACATCACTGTCTGGTCTCTTGCTGATCCTTTTGACCTTTCATGTCTGAATTTTGTTTGACTGGTTAACTGTCTCAGCATGTCGGACAGAGAGCAGTTGAGGGGTTAAAAAAAAAAAAAAAAAAAGAGAAAACGACTGGAAATTAACTTATGAACTAAACACCACCCTGATGAAACTCTTTTTATATTATTAGAAAATAGTTGTGAGTCACAAAATTATATAATTCCAAATGACGACACTTTATGCTGAATCCACATGACTCAATTTCCAAAACCTACTTTACAGAGTAACAGAGTAGAACTTTAAAAAGAAAGTTGGCATGGCACATTTACTTTTATTTAATTGCAGATTGTTTTATCAAAATCTATGTTCTCTCTCATTATAACACTTCATTTGCTGACATATACACATTTTCACATTTCCAACCTATTCTGGAATATTTGGGGACTTTCTCAAACACTGCAGTGCAGAGTTGCATTTGCATGTACAAACTGGAACTTTTCTGTGAAGAAAAAAAAAAAAGCTTTGTGTTATACTGACTACTTACTCTCAGGGTGAAAATCACAGACCAGGGGTCCCCAAATCCAGTCCTCGAGGGCCGTTGAGTTAGATGTTTCCCTGCCACAACACACCTGCTTCAAATGAATGGGTCATTAACGGACTTGCTCAGACCTCGTTGACAAGCTGACGGTGATCTATTAATGCAGTACAGCAGCCCTCAAGGACTGGACTTGGACGCCCCTGACATAGACTGTATAAGAAGGACTGGACAAACCCTCATTGGTGTCACCTCTGGTGAGCCAAGGCCAGCACCCTTCAAACAGGAGGTGGTTCAAACTATTTTGGTTCACAGTTCAGAAGTCAAGCTAAAGTGATGACAGCTGGCTAAGCTAGCCGTCAATCAAAGGACCATTTTCCTAATTATGAATAAATTGTTGCATTGGTTACTTTTGCTTTATACAGTATAGTTTCACGTGATGTGGGCCAAAAATTAAAAAACACCCCTGTACAGTTGTCATGAGTGTGAATTCTAGCTATGAAGATCACACGGTTTAGCTGTGAATCTGTATTATTTCTGCTGCAAAGTTGGACATTTTAACACGGGAGTCAGTGGAGATTAACGAGCTTTTAGGAGCCAGCCCACAGTGGTCAGTTGAGACACTTCAAGTTTCCTTAAAACCTGTAAATAGGAACCTTGCTGCTTGGTGGAAATGTGAATTATGGTCAGAAAAACCTCCATAGCAGATCATTTTTGGAAGAAATGGGCCGAGTCTGCTCTAAACTAAAGATAAAGTAGATCATCCAAACTGCCATCAGAAGCAAATCCAAACATCAGGGTTTCTTTAAACTCAGTCGCTCTGCCATGTAGTTACAAATTTGAAAATTGAACTGTATGATGTCTGCATAAAAATGATTCATCTGACATACAAAATCATTTTGGGATTACATGCATGTTTTGCTTCACATCTAGAATGTGTTTCTTCCTGTTAAGATGACAGACGCATTAACCTGACCCATCCATACCTTTTACCATGTGTCCATAGTGTAAGCAGAAAGCGTTCATGTCCGATTGATCTCAGAGAGCTCAGGTCCTGAGGCAAGTCAGGTCATTCTGATTACAGCCGTTTCTGGCCGCCTCATGTTGGTGAGCAGATGCGTTCAAAAGTTGTTTAGTCGATGTGTCGTAGTAATAATGTTTTGAAGTTTACAGCTTGAGCTGCAGCACACAATCTGATGTTTTAGAGATAGGTACGAAGAACTTGCAGATGTATTTTTATGATTGTGTAACAAACGTTTGGCTCCCAGAACACTTTTCAAACTCACTACCCTGGGATCCAAGTAGTTTCCAGTCGCACTCAGACATGCCTTATGTTTTGCATTAGTTTTTGCAAGTCAGCATTTTTTTTCCCCTTATTACTCATAAAAATAAGAAGCAGCATCAGCAGTTTAACTGTTGGCACTAAATGAGGTCTTCCCTCAAACCCACCTTTTGCAGATCAAAGTTTATGCGTTATTCCCGATGAAACAGGGATTTGTTTTGGTTCAGATTGATATTCTTCTTCTATGTCGTTCTTTTAGGACCTGGACAACTCATTTAAAAACACATTAGATTTACATCCATACAGTATGGCATGACCTCATAGTGGCTGCCACTTTCAAGGTTGTGTTTTCACTGTGTACGCTGTTCGTGTATGTTTGAGTTGAAACATATGTGAGGTTTAAGCAGCACAGTCTGAATGCACAAAGGGACATAGTACAATAGGGATGTGTATTCTCTAGCAATTTTTTATTTAGATTTTGTGGCTCTAGTGGCCTTATGTTGAGGGTGCAAAGACAGGACAGTGGGGTAGAGAGAGCAGGAAGACATGCAGGCCTGGAGTTGAACCTGGAACTGCTGCAGAAGGACTGAAGCGTCTCCATATGGTCAAGCCTCTGAGCTACCCAGCAGCCCTCGTTTGGCAGGAATCTTTAGTAAAAACATTTTTGACTGAGTGTCGCAGCCTTTTATTCTGTAACGTCACAGGTTTAGCTTTTTCAGTTGCTGCTCCTAAGATGTGGAACAGTCTGGCCTTACATGTCAGCCAGGCTTCTTCTGTGTCCACTTTTAAAACACATCTGAAAACCTACTTTTACTCACTGAGACCCAGCATGAGACATTGATTTGATTTTACTTGTCTTGTTTGTGATTATGAATTCATTTATTTCTTTTTATTCCTGTTCTAGCTGTATTGTCTTACCTGTTTCTATGTCTTACGGTTTAAAATTGTACATCACTTTGTTTCAACTGTGGTTGTGTGAAAGCGCTTTATAAATAAAGATGGTTTGGTAGTTGACTTCTTGCACGTCGTGTATTTGATATTAAATCATGTTATCTTACATTCTATTTTTTCTGTATTGTGTGTGTTTGTTTTTTGTTTAACTGCAGTTTATAATTTAAGATAACTGCAGTGAAATAGTCGTGGCGACTTCTTGTCCTACGACGTAGAACGTGAGCGGTTTGACGACCGTCGTCACACTGGTCCTGCATT
This sequence comes from Arrhamphus sclerolepis, assembly GCA_037176975.1. Classification (NCBI taxonomy): domain Eukaryota; kingdom Metazoa; phylum Chordata; class Actinopteri; order Beloniformes; family Hemiramphidae; genus Arrhamphus; species Arrhamphus sclerolepis. The sequence goes on along the minus strand of JBAMYA010045770.1, from coordinate 2,114 downwards.
AAAACACTACCTGATATCATTTCCTAATGGCGTCAGAAATCCCAAGACTCCGTCTACTTACCAGACATTTAAACTGAACCTTGAAATGACGTATTAAATAATGTAGCTTAGCGCCATTTCAAAGAAGAAAGTAAATTCCCAATTTGGCTCCTTCCTAACCACATTCTTCTTTTTTGCTGTTTTTTTTTTTTTGAAAGCATCTTCAGCACACACACGACTGTGCAGATTATTTTCACCTGCTGTCTGTTAATTGCATATTGATGATGCGGTTTTACATCTGCCAGCATGTCCACATCACTCCTAGCCTATAATTCAAGAGTGCTCGTCAACATACAATCACACAAGTGCAGATTGTGAAATGTTATAATCTTATACAAAAGGTGTCTTGAACCCACCTGTAACACGACAGCAGTTCTTTGCTCTGGAAAACTAATTTTTGTCAGCTACTTCGTGTTTGTCGTATTGTAATCTGAGTTACTGAACCACAAAAAAGTAAAAAAAAAAATAAAAAAAAAAAGAATCCATTTATTGAAGTTTGTAGAAAATATCTGATTATATATACTGTGACTTCTCAGTTGTTTCCTGAATTGTTTTCTTTTCCTTTCATCGGCATCCTGCCTTATTTTCGTGCGGTCCCTCTCCTCTTCCAGCAGATGCACTTCCTCCTGCTGCATACTTCCTGATTGCTCGTCTGGTTCAGCTGCACTGATTACCCACACCTGTGACTGATCTCATCAAATGAGTAGTTCACCATCAGCTTGTCATCCAGATCTGCACAAATCTATTAATGACCCATTCATTTGAATCAGGTGTTCTGAAGCAGGGAACAATCTAAGATGTGCAACACAGAACAGCGGCCCTCCAGGATGGAGTAGGAGACCCCTGCTCTGCCCTAAAACCCCAAACTTGGATTTTATTCTGCTCAGTTGTTGTGTCATGGATTTAATCGTCTGTTCTTAAGCTTCTCTCGTGGTAGATTTTTGGTAACTGACCAGTTTAAGCAGCACACCTTTTGTCCTTTTTGCTGTCGCGTGTTAGCTTCACGTCCATCTGCTCAGTCTCAGATTTCCAAAACAACCCGACACATTCTTTCCTCCAATATTAAAAGCCAGTCTGCAGAATTAAGAGAAAAAACAAAAACCTCGTCCTGTTTGACTCATTTTGTAACCTACAAACAAATTGAAGACCTCCATTAGCAAAGTCTCTTGTTTAGCTCCCTTTGCAACTGTAGCTTTTCTACAGCTTCTGTTCGTTGTATTTCTGCGCCCGTTTTTCCCCAAAAGTGACAATTCTCCTCAGCATTTTTCCATGAAGTCCTTCTGCAATCAGTGTGTCATGTTTGGTTAGGCTATGGCGCCCCTGATGACTGAAACTTTGCCATAAAATTCCAAAATCTTGGTAAAAACTTTTGGTAAACTATTTTTTTTTCTATAATTAGGGTAATTTAAAGACTAGTGGTTGATTGGGCTCATATTTTGTTTTTTAGTTTGAAGTCAGTTTTATGTTTTAGTCCATAGAGTGCCAACATTTGTATTTTATTTCACTTTAGAACAGGTTTACATTATATATATAGAAATTCTGATAATACAAAACTAGTTTACTTGCACTTGCTGATCTAAATTTATGTGCTCACATTTCAGGGTGGCCAATTAAACTGAACCAGAATGTTAAATGTGCTGCTTTCAGGTTTCCAAATGAACGATGCATTTCTGTGGGATGTGTAAACGTGGCTAACAACAGTTTTATAAGGTGATAATGTACAGTTTTTATATTTGGCATTTTTTTTCTAACTCAGATTGTAAATAAATATCTTAGTTATTTGTACTTTAGTTAAATTCGACATTATCCATCAGAATTCATCTCCTGAAGAAAGACCAAGAAAAGCTTTACATTCTTGTAAAAGATTAATGACGCTATTACAGCAGCACCGCAGGTTTACAGCAGCACCGCAGTGTAAACAGGCTCTCTCGAATGAAAACGCCTGCATTGTTTCATTATAAGTCATGGTCGAAAGCCAAATTAAAGAATCTTGAACAATCTTGTAGCAGTTAATACCTCTTTTCTTGCCCCACTACTGACTTTTAACAAAAAAAAAAAAAAAATTTATATATATA
>JBAMYA010045769.1:0-11480 GCA_037176975.1 Arrhamphus sclerolepis | reverse complement strand
AATACAATACAATACAATACAATACAGTACAATACAATACAATACAAAAAAATACAATACAATACAATACAATACAAAAAAATACAATACAATACAATACAATACAATACAATACAGTACAATACAATACAATACAATACGATACAAAAAAATACAATACAATACAATACAATACAATACAATACAATACAATACAGTACAATACAGTACAATACAATACGATACGATACGATATAAAAAAATACATTACAATACAATACAAAAAATACAATACAATACAATACGATACAAAAAAATACAATACAATACAATACAATACAGTACAATACAATACAATACAATACAATACAATACAGTACAATACAGTACAATACAATACGATACGATACGATACGATATAAAAAAATACAATACAATACAATACAAAAAATACAATACAATACAATACAATACAAAAAAATACAATACAATACAATACAATACAATACAGTACAATACGTTACGATACGATACGATACAAAAAAATACAATACAATACAAAAAATACAATACAATACAATACAATACAATACAGTACAATACAATACAATACAAAAAAATACAATACAATACAATACAATACAACATGAAACAACACAAAAAATACAATACAAAACAATACAATACAATACAATACAATACAATACAATACAGTACAATACAATACAATACAATACAAAAAAATACAATACAATACAAGACAATACAATACAATACAACATGAAACAACACAAAAAATAAAATACAAAACAATACAATGCAATACTTTTATCAGGATCTGTGTGTGTGTGTGTGTTGGAGTCCCTCTCCTGATTGGCTCCCTGTTGTGAGCAGTCCTGAGTGGAGTGCACCTTCAGCTCCTTTGGTCATCAGCCTGAGAGGATTTAAGGAACCACTCTCCGCTGGATGATTACTTCCACATGGTGGTCTCTAGCCTGCTCATACTTCTCTTTAGTTTAACTTTAGTTTTTGTGACTCTCCTAGATTCCTGAGATCTTCAGTGAAAGACCTGAACCTGTTTCCAGCCCAGCTCACTTCTCTGTTGTCTCACCCAGGTTCTCAGCTGTCACTTGCATGCTCACAAGCCAGAACCACATTACCTCCTGCAGCACCAACATATCATGTCATCCTTTGATTATCTTCTGGATCCTGCTTACTCCACTTTTCTCTGCAAAACCCTCCAAGGATCTGTAGCCCCTCTTTCCTGCCAAGAAACATCCTTACACTCATCTCTGTCCAGTCGTTAGGGTTAGGGTTAGTACCCATATAAGAGCAAGTGTCTCTTTGATTTTCTTCAAAACCAGAGTTGCCAGTGCTGTTCCACAGGGTTCTGTACGCGGGCCGTTGCTTTTTCTGAAATGTGCTTCGATTAGCTCAGATTACTGGAGAGCATGGTGAAGTTCTTCTACCAGCCTACTACTAGACTAATAGAGACTGCAGTTTCTCTACTGACCACTAGAGGCTGCAGTTTCTCTACTGACCACTAGAGGCTGCAGTTCCTCTACTGACCACTAGAGGCTTCAGTTCTTCTACTGACCACTAGAGACTACAGTTCTTCTACAGACCACTAGAAGGTGAAATCCCTCTACCAACCACTAGAGGCTCCAGAGTTTATACTGACCACTAGAGGCTGCAGTTCCTCAACTGACCACTAGAAGTTGTGACTCTTCTTCCAACCAGTAGAGACTGCAGTTCCTCTTTGTCAGTCTCCTTTCACGTCCACTTTAAAATGACCAACTACATAGCAGAAATAAACATATTTACATCCTGGCACTAAAACAGTTCTGGTGTCCATAGCTAGGGGTTTAGGGCCACAGATTACACCTGGATGCAGTTTTATGCTGAAGCAGTTCTTGGTTCACTATTAATAAACTGCGGCTAGCCAGCATGAGCTCTGCTCGGTTGCCATGGTCACCAGGGTGCTGTCACATGAATAAACCGGAGGACAGATGTTTCTGCCGTAACTGCAGCCACCCTTAATAAAACATTGTATTTTTCCAGTTTCAGGTAAAAACCCTCCCCAGCGTCCCGACCACAACACTTCCAGTCTCCATTCATGACTGCTCAACAACATACACCACACAAGCGAGGGCTTTGTGGCCTCAGCGCTGGGAGTCAGGAGGTCAGGATGGTGGAAGGTGGGGTGAGAAGGTGAGGAGGCCTACAGCCTGACAGGGAGACACTTTCTGGGGGTGGAGGTGGGGAGGCGGTGGGTGTCGACAAGGCTTTAGTTGTTTTAACAAACTGTGGAGGAACAACCGTGACATTATGACACCGTGAACTCACAAAAACACACACTGATCCACGCTGACCTCTGGACGTCCATCACTGCTGATGCTGGAGACAAAATACAGTCCTGTTGGGGTAAGAACCCCCAAGAGATTAGATGTTAGGACTCGAAAGACATTCAGTGCTAGGACCCTCAAAACATTTGTGATAGTGGGTTTAATTTAATTCTAGATTAACAAACTGAAATCATGAGGTAACTCCTCAGGACCCCCGTTCATGAGGTTCTGCTGATTGTCAGTCATTGATGAACTGATCTAGAGCATCCATGCATGTAAACACAACGTCAAGAGGAAAAGACATCAGCAATGCTATGAGAGAAGCAGTTGTTTTTGCACATAAATCTGGACGTGGTTATAAAAGCATTTCCAAACTATCTGAAATTCAGATGTTCCTCAGTGAAAAACTCCTGAAGCTCCATCTCAGAGCCTTCACTGGGAAACCGCAGAGGGCCCCACGATGACACCTTCACTGCTGTGCTGGATCAGTAGGAGGTGTTTCTGCTGCTGGAGCAATGAGCTCTGGACTGACGAGACCAACGTGGAATCATAAAGAAACATGTTTGGAGAAACCCAGAAACACTTCAAAGCACTGGAACTTCACAGGAACTACATGAAACATCGCTGAAACGTTGCAGGAATATTACTGAAACATTGCCAGAATGTTGCAGGACCATTATAAAGCATGCAGCATCTCGTATTTGATGTCTATGCTGTTGCCTAGGTAACAGCCTCCAGCTGTAAACAAGGTTCAAAGTTCCTCAACGAAGCTTCACCAGTGGTTCTTCCCAGAACGACTGAGAACCGCTCCCAGCAGTCTCTGGTCCAGTGGAACTTGACTTGTGAGCGTACAAACATACGAGTTACGAGGCGTCGCTTTCTTTGCGCTGAGTTGTGAGTCACAAAGCTTCAGACGCACCGCCGCTCGTTGGCATGGCGAGTAAATGTTGCATACAGTAGTTATTTCTAAATACACTTGTCATATTTAAAACTGTGTAACAAAATAAACTGGGGTGTTTTCTGGGGGCAGGTGGAGCAGATTAATGACGTTTCCATTCATTTCAATGGGGAAAATTGATTTGACATAGAAGCTAATTGACTAACGAGCTCTGTCAATTGCGACTTAATTTCCTAACTCAACGTACACAACATAACAGAGGTTGAGTAAAGAACATCTCACAAATGCTCTACAGTTTTAGCCGCACAAGCGCGGGAAAATCGTCCATCGTAGCAACGAAACAGTGGTGGCAGACGAGCGACCAAAGACGAGCGACCAAAGACGAGCGACCAAAGACAAGCGACCAAAGACGAGCGACCAAAGACGCCTGCGACAGAAACCAGCAGCGACGACTTGGCACAGAGTTTACAGAATTGTGATTTTAACTATTTTTAGTGATTTGTAGGACATAAAGTCTGTTTTTTTTTTTTACCTCCATATACTTATTTTTAAATGATTTTTTATGAAATATCAAGTTGCAGTCAAAATTTGAGAAGAGATTTTACAACTAAATCTTTTTTTATTTTTATAAGAATAAATTGGGAATTTGGAAAGTTTTTTTATGACTAAAAGTTGTATTACAAAAGTTTCAATTTTACAGCAAAGATATTGTAATTTTGGGACATAGCGTCATTATAAATATCACATTATAAAGTCATTATTTTGTTTCAAAAATCTACAGTAAATATTTTGTGACAAAAAGTTGTAATATTGAGTTAAAATTTTGCTGTTTTTCAAGAATCATGAATTTGTGACTTTTACAACAATGCTACAAAAGTGGCAGTTTTATAACAAAAATAAAACCTGCTTAGTTGTTGCTGCTACACATAAACCTACAGGATGCTGAGTAGCGGGGGTACTTAGGATTACCTGTGTGGCCTTTTTCTGTTTTCTTTTGCTTCTTCTTGGTTGAGTATATACCATCACAGCTAAAAAGGTTTAGTTTTGTTGTTGCTCCAGGTAGACGAAGCGTTGCCATGGCACCAGAAACAATGTGTCTGACCTCCGCTGGGAGGTTTTGTTTGGCTGCGAGGTTAGCGGTGTTAGGGAGGAGAAAGCACGGAGCTGCAGAGGTGTGTGTGTGATTGACAGGCAGGTGGGTGGGGAAAACAAACAAACTGGAATTGTTTTGAACCTCCTTGGCAGAGAACTGTTGGACGTGTAGCTGGAATGTGAACGCCGCCGCCGCCGCCGCATACTGGGGCATGTGATTTCACGTTTGTAGTATCAGTGATGGTGCTATCGCTGAGCGTGTTCTCATGTTGACATAATGGGGAGTTCTTTTCCCCACAGAGAAAATACACAGTCATACACCCCCCCCACCCCTTATCAGCTTAAACAAAGATTGTCTTCTGCTGACAGCCCCCCCCCCCCCCCCCAACAAACATCTGATACCTTCCCAGGTTGAGGTCGTGACAGCTGTTGATCTGACGGGGTCAACCGGTTTATCGCGAAGCTGTTCATCCCTCAAAATCAGCAAATGAATATCTGAGTGTTCACGACTCAGGCGCAGCATTCCTCTGCCGGCGTTCGGCCCTCCGAAGGCCGTGGCGGGATTTCCGTTAGCTGGGTTTTCATTTCAGCTCCAGCAGCTCGTTTACAAGTGATCTGACCCCCCCCCCCCCCCGAAGATGAAGGGCTTATTCCGACCCTGTTTACTTCTCTACACAACCCGAAGTGACACTTTGACCTTTGCCATGACGTGGATTGAGTTCCCTGTGAGCTCCTTCTCAGACAGATTACTTCGGGAGTAAAAAGCTTCTTTAACTTGAAAGCATATTTGTGAACGCTAACGAGCGAAAAAGAAAAACTTTGACGGAGCTTCATGGATTGTTGGCTTCAGCTTTCTCTTCTTTGTCTCTTTTTAGACTTCACAGTCATGTTCATGCCATCACTTTCTTTTTTTTAGTTTTTAGAGAAATCACTTTGGAAAAACATGTCCTTTGAAGAGAAGCGCTAATTATGTTGAAAATGAATAATGTGTTTATAGAAAAATAGTCAGGGTTTATCTTCTAAGGGTCTTTTGCTCAAATTTAACCTTTTTTTCCCTTAAGTTTAGTTTCTTATTCAATGAATTTTATGAGCATTTGTCAGCCCTTTACTCACAAAATGAACTGTCCTCAGACAAGAGGTTATCATTTCAATTTGATAGCAAACAGGGCAAAACTTTTTTTAAATAAATAAAATACTAAAATTAAAGAACAGAGTGAAAAATGCTTTGAAAACTAAATGCAGTGACTTTTCATCAATGCTCGGTATTATTTTGCAGTTCCTCTGCCAACACTGTCAGATATCTATAAAAAGTTCAAAAACATCAGGCAACCACACGGTCATCTACATTCCTGAGGACCCTCCACCTTCCAGATGAACAAGACGTTTACTAGCTATTTGTAAGTTTGCTATTTTTTCAAAATTCTTCACACATTTGTTGATAACTTTAGTGTTTCAACTATAACATATCAGCACCATCACCTTTGTCTTAAAAATATTAAACTGGATATTTGCTTAAGTGTATACACTTTAAGTAGGTTTAGCGCTAACTAGCACGCATAGCTAATACAAGATGGCCAAAGTTGAGAGCTCGTGCATTTCATGTGAAAAAGTATATTTTGTCAACATCATCAGACAGTTTTGTGTTTGACAAAAGCATCCGTGTCACTGAAAATGAAGGCAGTGAATATAAATTACTGAAAGAAATATTAAACAATTTGTTTAACATCAAATTCACAGTAATACGTCCTACGTTTGAGGAAATTTCATGAATTTTTTGAGTTATGGCGAAGCAGCAGCTGAGCCGAGGAGCGAAGGAGAAGAAATAGGGAATATCAAGAAAAGCACAGACGGAAAATATACAGAGAGGAAGAGATAAAAGACACCTGAGGAAGGAAAGGCAAAGGTGGAAGAAGAGAGTGGAGCATGATGGGAAGGTGAACACTGTCAGGGACATGAGTGGAAGAGGGAAGAGGAGGATGAGAAAATACTGGAAACATGGACAGAGAGAGTCCAGAGAAGGTAAGAAAGGGCACCGATAACCCAGAACGTCCCAGACGGGCCAGTGGATGAGGACCTACGAGAGCCAGCTCAGACTGGTGAAAGCTTTGGGAAATAAACTTCAGGAGGTGAACGAGGACAGGAACAGACGGAGAAAACGTTTGCAACGAGAGCAAACAAAAAGCAAGAAAACACAAGAATCACCAAATGCTACAAGGAAGAACATCGGAAAACCTCGTTGTTCCACAACGTTCTCGTTCATGAACTGAATCAAAACTATCTTTCAGGCAAGATACTGAAGAAATGTAGGCTAATATGCAAAACAAAGGATTTTGCTGTGACACATAACACACAGTGGAAAAGGGGGGCGACGGGCAAAAAACCCACTTACTTTAAACCAATAACTCAGAAGGTCGAGGATTTCTACCTCAATGCTGCATGAATGACAGCAGATAACCAGGACGCATGGAAGAGAAGATCCTGAGGGCGTTCGTCAACAAGAAACCAACTGTAAAACCCAGTTGCTCATCATTCTGGACTCCAGTCTGTCTCACAGCTCCAAGACCATCTGATCACCAGACATGCCAATACCAGAGCAAAAGGTGGAGTCCAGTCTAGCAAACTGGAGGATAGTTTTGAACTTGTCTGTTGTTCTCAGAGAAGCGAGGCATGTCTTCTGTGGTCATGCACCAGTGTCAGCTCAAGCACATCCTTCCCACACCAGCAAGAGCTGGCCGATGTTGACTAGCAGCAATGGGAAAGAGTTCAGGCCAAACAGCTGATGGGCCTCCCTGCAACACAAAAATCATCACACACAACGGCACATGGCAGAACATCATACTGTAGGAAGGCAAACTTCAGGCTAAGGAGAGAAACAACACGTGGGCTCGGCTCAGAACCAGGCCTGGGAACACAGAAGCATGATACGAGCTGCAATGAAAGCACACTGGTTGCACATGTTGACTTTTCATGGAGATGCAAATACAGTTCTGAGGTACAGTCACGCCGTGTCGGTCAGGATCTTCAACACTGGCATTTACTACACAAAGGAAGAGAAAATAGGATTTTGCACAGTATCAGAATCCAAGAGACAGAATGCTTCTGCTGTTTGGACTCATACTCACACTGAGATCACTTGATCAGCTGCTTCCAGTCATCCCCAAAACCAGGATGAAGCTTAGAGGAGATCTGGCTTTTTCAGCTGGGGCACCTAAACTTTGGAAGAACCTGCCCTCTGACATCAGACAGGAACCTCCGCTTCCATTTTTTAAATCTCTTTTAAAAACACATCTGTTTTCAGTGGCTTTTAATACAGTTTGAGTTGTTTTATTCTGCTTAACTTGTTCTTTGTTCGCTGTTTTATATTTATGTGTATTTAGTTATTGTTTGAACTGTTTTATGATGTGTTGGTGTGGATTGTGAAGCACTTTGGTCAACTGCTGTTGTTTTAAATGTGCTCTACAAATAAACTTGTCTTGACTTGAACCAGGACTCAGAAATATCCGGTTAAAGTTTCCAGAGGTTGATAACATTTGTTTTTGGTCAGATGGCCCAAGCAAACAGTACAAAAACAAAACAAAACAAAACAAAACACTTGTCTCTCCTCTGCAGTGTCCTCCAATGCTTGGTTTCCGTAGAACCACGTGGAACTTCTTTGCAGCTTCACATGGGAAGGGAGCCCCAGATGGCACCGGAGGAACCGTGAAAAGAACAGCAGACAGCCTTGTACTACCCGGAAATGACATTGTGCATGTTAAGATCTTCCATGAGATGGTTGGGAAAAGCCTTTGCAGGACTCAGCTCTATTATGTCACTGAGGATGACATTCAGACACATGATGCACTTCCGTCTCGACTAAAACCTGTACCTGCAACGAGGAAAATCCATCAGGTCACACCTCCACTGCAGATCCCTGTTTCCACAGTGAGCCACAGATGCACCAATGTTTCAGTCCAGCAATGTTTCAGTTGACTGACAACGCACATCAGGGTAGAGACTGAACACAAGCATGGCATTATCACAAAATCCAAATGAAAGGAGAGAGGACCATCCGCAATATTGATGGATGAAATGGAATAGACGGAAACAGTTGAGGATCCAGAGGAGAGAATACGACAAAAATGATGGTCCTACCACGAGAAGAAGAGCCTTTAGGACCACAGGTGGAAATAGAGCAGGAACCCAAGAGATATCCTGATGGGACTACAGTAGACATCTCTGTTGGGGTTATTAATGATGGAGGTCGGCTTGCAGTCATTTATGACCAGAATTGTTGGTTGGCAGACTGTGATTGTTGATGCCGATCATCAAGATGTTCCTGTGGGGCATTCTGCGTTTTTATCCCTGTTTGAAGGCTCTTGTTCTTGGTGAGCAAATAGCTAAATAAACTCATTCGTTCATTCAGGTTGGGTTCGTTCATTCCCATGGGCCCAGCACGCAGTTCCATCCAAAACCAGTATGTTTCATACCAACTGAACATATTCTGGTCAAACTGATGGAGACATCACTACCAGGTGGCACAAGCAGGACGAGGAAGATCCACCAGCTGTCTGCTGAAGTCATGGACCACATGCAGGAGCAGATATTCACCATATTCTTCCCAATAAAGCTGACTGACGTGGAGGAAGGAAGGACACGATTCAGGGAATTCAGGGAAAACACTCGGAAGTGGAGACGGAAAATAGTTGGATAAGAGGAAGGAAAAGAAAAACACTAGTAAACGTGGATTAAGACTGTAGAGAAGAGGTAAAATGACTTAGAGGAAGGTGTAGAAATGTATCAGAAAAGAGAACAGAACAGAGAAAGAGACATTTATGTTAATGCTTGTTCTTAAAATCATGTTTACAGACGGTTTAATTGTTGAAGTTAACTGCTCTCATATGTTGCAATAGACTGAAATACATCAGCAATGAAAATGTTCAAAATGTTATAAGGAAGCCACCGCCAACACTGTCAGATGGAGTTTTATTTGTTTTATGTTAATATATTTATAACGGGTTGTTTTTTTAGGGGTAAAATTGTTCTTTTGTCCAGTTAAAGTTAAAGATGGAAGTGGTGTGATGGTATCACATTCAAGGAGAATGAATGGAGCTCTGTAAAAATGAAAAAAAAGAAAAGAAAAAAACTTGAATATTAAACATTTAGCAGCACGTTTGTACATATAGTGCTGGTCACCATTATTCAACAGGTCAAAGTCCATATAAGACTAAATAAATAGAAATAATTAGCTTTCTGATGAATCTGAAGGTGTTGACAGAAACGAGGTGACGACAGGAAAAACACATTTTGTGAAACAACTAGAAAAGTCAAAGTTGCACGACTATAAATCCTTGAAAGCCAAGAACTATCTCTTTGATATGAGATTTAAAATTTAGTAAAAATTTAAACTTCATATTTTTTCAAATTTAAAACCTGTTTTATCCAAAGAATCAGTGAAATGATAAACTGTCATTACTGATTTGGATTAAGAGAGTAATTATTTAAGTTCCCCTGGTTTGGCTTTGGCAGTAAAAGTTGACACGTCCTCTCCGACTTCAGTCTCACGTGGTTGTGGAAGAGTTGGTCCATTCTTCTAAATGTTTACATTTTCAGCACTTTTTTAAACATTCACCACCAGAACAATCACTGCAACGTAAAAGACCCACAATTCCAGTTGTGGCCAAGGGGTCAGTGGTCTCCATAGCATTACTGGCTTTTAGCATAACTTTATATATGTGTGAGTGTGTGTGTGTGGTGTCCCCAGCAGATGTTCTTTGGTATCTTTATGATATGATATGAGACTTAATAAATCTTTTAGTACCTTTGTTTCCATATTTTCGGTATTCATGTTTGGGCCCATATGTATCTTTTTTGGTACCTTTTCATATTTTGATTGAGGTGGTTTTGGTATCTTAATACGCATATTTTCTTTTGTATCTTGTTAACTATCTTCGCCGTAGTCTTCGTACATGTGTGATTGGGCCCTTAAAGATTTTATTTCGTATCTTTGTCTATGTATGTTTCCATATGTCTGCTATCGTTGTATACCTACTCTATGTCCAGGCTTGGGCTTACCTTCTTGGGAATCTTTACATTTTATGGTTGGTTCCATACAATCTTCTGTGGTTTCTTGGTATACTTCTGCTGGACCTTCTGAGATCCATTTCAATTTGAAGAAAATGACATTTTATTTTTCTGGAATTTTCTGTGACACCCCTGGGCTGGAGCGAAACCTCATCGGAGTCATGCAGGTTTCACATCAGTGGGGCTGTACATCAGATCTGGGCAACTGCACCTGCCTCTGCCATCCCTCACTGATGAATTCAGGGTCGTCAAGACCTTTAGGGACTCAAGGGACAACAAGGTAATGTCTAGATCAGGACGGAAGTGGGAGGCCTCAATAGCACTGGCTCAAGCGGAAGGAAACCTCAAGTTCAAAGACATCTTCGGGGTACAGTGTGGGGTCAAACCATTTCCAACCTAAGGGAGAGGGAGGCCATGGCCCAGGCAGAAATCAGGACCCTAAAGGAAGAGCAGAGGAAGGCAAAAGTGGTGGAGCTAGGTCCCCAGGGAGCTTGGACAAGATGGGATCTCCCGAAGAGGACACTGACATTGGCAGACCTATAGAGACTTGAGCCATTCTGGATCTAGTTCTTGCTGAGAGCTGTATATGACCCCCTGTCAACCGCTGTGAACCTGCACAGATTGGGCATGAGGGGCGACCCAAAGTGCAAGCCGAGAAAACATGGCAAACATCCTGGAAGGATGCAACATCGCACCATCCCAAGGCAGACAAAGGTGGTGCCATGATCAAGTGTTAGCTGTGCTTACGGACATTTCAGAGCAGGCAAGAACCCAAAAGCGCCATCTCATGGGCAAGCCTCCACCTGCTACTACGTTTGTCAAGGAGGGAGCAAAGCCTGCAGGGCCCAACAAAACCAGGGCAAGTTTCCTGCAGTCAGGACATGTGGGGTTGGCCAGGGCGGCATCGTTGGGGGGGGCACCCGCCAGCACCTCCCAGTCCCCACGGGTTTCCTGTTATGTAAATAAATATGAACTTTTAGATGCAGATGGATCTCCACGAGTGCTTTTTGTTCATCAGCGAGTCTTGCACCTCCTCCTCCTCCGGTGGCATTGATTATAGCCACAACATATGTGTATGTGTATTTGTCTGTATGTATTTATATATA
>JBAMYA010045768.1:0-11480 GCA_037176975.1 Arrhamphus sclerolepis | reverse complement strand
ACAGACTGATCAAGTCTTTCTTAGTGGGTAAACCAACAAAATCAGCAAGGGATCAAATACTTGTTTTCCCCACTGTATGCTTGAACGTGGTGTCTGTGATGGACAATCCATGATGAGCACAGAAGTTCAACAACAAAACACTACCTGGGTTCAGATCAGGGGGACCGTTCCTCCCAGTCAAGCCCGTCCAGGTCCTGCTGTTGTTGCACACTTGGGCTTTGAAGTGCCCCAGCAGGACAATGGAGTCCCCAGAAGGAATGCTCTCTAACACTCCATCCAAGGACTCCAAAAAGGGAGGGTAGTCTGAACTGTTGTTCAGTTCATAAGCACAAACAACAGTCAGGACCCGTCCCCCCACCCGAAGGCGGGGGAAGACTACCCTTTTGTCCACCGGGGTAAACCCCAACATACAGGCACCAAACTGAGGGGCAATAAGAATGTCCACACCAGCTCAGCGCCTCTCAGCAACTCCAGAGTGGAAGGGACTCTTGTCAAAGCAAGAAGTTTACATACATTTACTTAATGTTTGGTAGTGTTGCCTTTAAACTGTATGACTTTGGTTGAATGTTTTGGGTATCTTTCTACAAGGTTTTCACAGTACATTGATGGACTTTTGTCCCATGTAAGTAATTTCAAAGATTCATTATAGTTGGCGACAGCTGTCAAGGCAAGTCAAGTCAAAATTTATTGATATAGCACATTTAAAACAATGAATTGACCAATGTGCTGTGCATTTACACAGATAAAACTAACACTGTCATTAATAAATATTAAAGTAAAAACAATGATGTCCCTGACAGTTTGCTTGGTCTCAACTTGGACTAAAAGCCAATGAAAAAAACATGTATTAAAGAGAACTTTAAAATGCTGGAGTGCAGTTATATGAAAAGGTAAACTGTTTCAAAGTGGGATGTCTCCACCAAAAATGCTCTATCCCCTCTGTGTTTTAGTCTGGTCCTTGGACAGACATTGCCTACCCTGGCTGGCCAGAGTGCCTGAGGGGGCAGGGAGGATCCGGCTTGATCAAAAATGGTGTGCTATAATTTTTGGTGGAGATTTATCAGTGTTTCCAAGATATTTGTTAAATAAAGCCCTATAGTGATGAATAGAGTCCACAGCGCTCAGCCAGTTTATTGTGGTCTGTCTGGCTCAGTCCATGTCTGTGTCTTTCTCTCTCTGGCTCTTTGTATTTGTCTTTTTATTTTAATATTCATGAATGTCTGTCTCTGTCTGTCTTTCTGCCTATGTCTGTCTGTCTCAACATATACTGCCTTTACACCTTTACATATCCATGTCAACATGCCTATTGTTCTGTCTGTCTCTAAACCTGTATTCTTTAGATTTTGATCAGAGCAGCACTTTTTGAATCTGTAACCCTTGACAATTGACACTCATCTTACTGCCTTCCTTCGCTGGTTCACTTGTCCCTTCCCTTTCTCCTCCTCATGACGTCACTTCATTCTCATTGACATGGTGGTTTCCAGTTTGCAGATTTTAATCCGCAAATGTCTTCTGTGAAATATTCCAAAGGTTTGTTTGAATTATTTCATTTGCATTATCTTTATATATCTCTCCTCTTTTCCTTAGCCAACAAGTCCCAAATTTGGAAAGGCAGATTCTTATGAAATGTTGGAAAAATTGGGAGAGGGTTCATACGCTACAGTTTACAAAGGAAAGAGCAAGTAAGTACGCTATTGCTGTTGTATCACTGTCGAATACAGTTAATACAGTCTTAGAAGTTACTGAGACACGGTGTATATTATATTCAGCTTTGAAACAACATTACTACAACTGAATGAGTGAAGTGGAAGAGCAAGAGCATTTACAGTTTTCATGCATTCATAGCACTTAGTTTTTTGCCTGTAGAGCTGCAAGTGGCACCCTTTCAACACGATTACTTTTGTTATATTTTCAGTAGGATGGCTGTTTTTAATTGTGATTCTTTAGTCATCTTCCACACTTAAAGGTTTTGTACTTTCCTCCTACATTTCCTGCATTTTTATGGATTTTATGTCAGAAAGAAAGCATGCTAGATTACTATAATTTCTTTGTTCTTAATATTGACATCAGGGTGAATGGGAAACTGGTTGCCCTAAAGGTGATTCGTCTGCTGGAGGAGGAAGGAACACCCTTTACAGCCATAAGGGAAGGTGAGGTGTTATTGAATGGGAAGAACTGAAAGCTTATACACTCCTTTCCATTTTAAATCATTAACTGGAACCCTAGTCCTGAGTCAAGGTCCAAAAGAAGTTTCAAAAATTTGTATTTATATAGCGCCTATTTACAACAAATCATCTCCAGGCGCTTTAGAAATCCAGAGCACATGGCAACACCACCAGCTGGGTAAGGAGGAGACGAGAATTAGGACAGTGGGAATCAAGGACATCTCGTGTATATGTAGAGAGGAACTTAGTGAGGGGCAGGTCAGATTACAGTCACATCATTGGCATCACTGTTCAAAACACTGCACCAACCTATAGGGCAGCAAGGTTTATAGAAGATCAGATCTAACAGGCTGAACATATTCTGTCCACTTAGACCAAATTCTTTAGAAAATGTCAATATTCACAGTAACGGAAAGACAGTTTGTCCAATATGTAGATTTTCTGCACAACATTCAGTTTATCCACCAGTATGTTACACAAAAATATGGTTTCGAAGGTTAAAGGTAAAACAGATGAGAAAACATTCTGTAAATGTTAGAATAAATAGATTTGAGAACAGTATTGATGGATGGCTTGGCATTCCCAAAATATATGAAAACCGCTATTGCTTTGATAGCTGGCCCTTCCGCATCTTTCCATCCTGCGGTGTAACCCGGACAGCACAAACATATTAATGGTCTCAACTGAGCTGCACAATAATATTCTCATGAACAAGGAAGCCCTCTGCCCCCTTTTCTTTCTTTAATTGTGAGGTTTTATATTTGAATCTGGCTTTTTCCCCTTTCCAAATGTATTTTGACAGTAATTTATCCCATTCTTGAAACTGTTTTGAGGGTATAGGAAAGGATTGAAATAAATATAACATTCGGAGGAGACTATGTAATCCAATTAACTCAATCATGAAATGCAAGTCCAAAAATGGTATGGCATTTCATCTTTGCTTAGGGGATTTTCTAGATATATTCAGGGGGCCTGAAAAAGGAGAAAAGAGAAGACGGAAGATAGACAACGTTGATTCTATTAAATCCATCCATCCATCCATCCATTATCTATACCTGCAATTTTTTCTATGCAGGGTCACGGGCGTCTGCTGGAGCCTATCCCAGCTCTCTCTGGGCGAATGATTCTATTACATGAGTCAGGACAGCCTGGAGCTAAGATAGGACTTATGCTCAGTGTCCAAAGGACTCCCCCAACAGCCTAGGCCTATAGCAGCATAACTAGGAGGTGGTCTAAGAGACTACAGAAATGAGTTATTTTTTCTTTGTTCATTCTTCTTCTTTTCCTTTTGGCTGTTTCCTTCAGAGGTCACCACAGCAAACCTGTCATCTCCTTTTAACCCTGTCCTGTGTGTCCTCTTTTCTCATACCAACTAACTTTATGCCCTCTTTCACTATGTCCATAATCATCCTCATCCTTCTACTGATATATTCACCATCCCTTCTCTGTACATGTCCAAACCATCTCAATCTGGCCTCTCTGACTTCCTTTCTAAAACATCAAATGTGCACTGTCCTTTTGGTGTTCTTATTTCTGATCCAATCCATTCTCATCACTCCCAAAGAAAACCTCAACATTTGAACCTCTGCTACCTCCTATATTCTTCAGTGCAGCAGTCTTTAAAACATTGAGGGTCTCACCACCATCTTGTGCGTTTTCCCTTCATTCTAGCTGCTTCCCTGCCTGCTTGTTCCTCTTTATTTTCAAATAAAATCTGCTAACTCTGATTCACTTATGTGCATTCAAATGTCCTGCACTCCAGTTTGAGCTCTTCTCTATGTACTTAAGCTCTGCATGTGCACTGCGAGGGACCGAGCAGGCCAGCAAAAAAGAATGACAGAAAAGTTTTCAAAAAGGCTTTATTTACTCAACCAGACAACAAGGTGTTTTGAACAAATTAGAATCAATTGTGACCATAAAAGAGCTCAACTAAATGTGTTTAAGTGTTTAACATATAACAACATAAGTGTAACTGAAGAGACTTAACAAAAGAAAACACCTGATCTGACTCACTACACAAAAGAGGGCTACATATAATGGCTGATCAGACCATGAACACACACAAGGGGTTAACAGAAAATACAATTAAGAAATGCAGTTACTTACAGACAAATATCAATACTTAAGTGATGCAAAAATAAATCATTAAGCAAAATAACTACACCAAAGTACAAACCTAAACCAAACAACAACACGAATAACTCAAAATTGACATCCTCCCCTGATGAAGTATCGAACGTGTTTTGCTTGATTGGCTGCTTCTGGTACATAAGGGCTCTGCAAACGTGAGCACATCTTTTATTCCTGGGCCCAGAGTCTCCCGCAGCAGCACTCATACTGGTAACTCAAAGAAACACAAATTATACCCTTAAACAAACTGGACAGGGCTCTAGACTGTGACCAAATGCTCACATTTTCTGACCAAATCTGGAGTCATCGCGAGTAAATTCCAGGCCTACTTGCACATGTGCGCCTAAATAAATTTCATACAATGTGCGAGTAAATTCTACATCCACATGTCCAATTAGTAGCCTATATTTTCTTTCTTTTTTAAAGTGGAAGGGACAACTATTCTGGAGTCTAAGGCTGCAGGTAGTTGGCCAGTGTTAGAGAGGGAATGGGACCTGTAAGCAGCATAGATATGGATGGCATTCCCTCGCTAACATTGGCCAGCAGCCTCCAGTGTGATGAGTGAGAGCAGGAAGGTCCTTTCCCAAACAGTGGAAAAACATGGGTAGGTTAATGGCGGCAAATGAGTAGCTGTGTTTACATTGGCAAAATTTCTTAATCAGATTCTAAACTTTTGGAATTATTAATTCTGAATCCACTGTTTATATGGGCACTGAATCAAACAATTTAATCATGACGTGATATACATGAAACACACTTTATCTGGAATGTTTTTCAGCAAAAACAAAATTTTGCTAGGGGGTTAAGAAAAATGCTTGGCTAGAATTCTTAAAATGAGATATATGCTTTTAAAACAAGACCATTTTTCTTGACGCAAGTATTTTTTTTTTTAACTTTCTTAGAAATCAGTTTTTGCAGTGTGCAAACATCTGTTTGAGTAAAAGCTGTGCTCGGTTCTGAGGAAGTTAACACTCATTCATGAAAATGGATTTCTGTGCACGTTTCAGCATTCATGATAATGTTTGAGGTTCCTTTTGTAGCTACAGAAAAAATATACACCTCCTTCCGATGATGTATGGCTCGTGCAGATGTGGAGCACTCATGAATGTTGTTGTCATTCTTGGACTTTACAGAGTTAATGGCTCATATGGGTTATTCTCACAATATGTAGATACTTTTAAAACCAGTTTTAATCATGAAGATGAATCTGAAACATAACACATTTATCTTAATCAATGGGAATTTAGCATGTTACAGCTTCAGGTTGTGCTTATTAAAGTGTAAGTGGATTGTTTAAATAGACTTGATCTGATGACAGTCTACAGTGCAGAGACTCAAGCTGTTATAGTGCACATCAATGGTGCCATTAAGCCGTGATACTATGATTACCCTGAATAATTGTAAATATTGTCTGGTCTCAAAATATGCTAAACATGTTTTTGATCCTCCTTTTTCTGATGGGATACAAATAGAAGATCCTCAATAGATTTAACTGTACAGTGCTCTATTTTAAAGCTTTTGTGAATGATTTGAAAAAGGTGGACAGTTGGTGTGTTAATAATCCAAAATAACTCCCCATTTTATTCTAAATGTTTTCTAGAATTTATCGTATTTTTTCTTTTTGCATCCCCCCCGGAATCCATTTTAGTACATGGCAACAACATCAGTGGACAGAAAAAAACTCCCTCATGGGAAGAAACCTTGAGCAGAACCTGGTTCTTAGGGGGACCCTCCTGCTGAAGACCAGCTGGGTAAGAAGGAGATGAGGAGAATTAGGACAGAGGGAATTACGGTCAGAGTGTTTTCATATTGAAGATTTTAATTTTGAGTTTAAAAAAAAATTGCATTATTAATAATAAATTCATCATTAAGTAATGCATTTTTAAAATCATTTTGAAAATGCATTTTCAAATTGAGAAAGAAATAACCAAATTTGAAAATTCATTTAGGAATTAATTTTTTTTAATTTAGCACTGAAAAGAGTAATTGCGTTTTCTTTTCCCTGCTGAATTTTCAAATCCTTTTTGAACAATGCAGATCAAAGTCCCAACAAAGCTCTGATTGGTCAGAGAGCCACACTTATGTCATGGCATGATCTCAAGTTTGAAAAGTTCAGGCGCCATTAGGACTGCAGACCCAGACCTGGATGAGAATGCCGTTTATGAGGACATCAGGAAATGTCCACCTCAGATGTGTCTTGTATTTTAGTGACATTGCAAATGAGATGGACACCACGGAATGAACAGAGTGGAGACTGGACCTTCAGATTCAGCTCCCAGGTCGGTGAGACTCCCTGTAAACAGTACTGTACACAGCTAATAGTGGAGTTACTTCAGCTAGATCTATGATATTCTGTCAAGACTTTGTTGTTTGATTTAATTATTGATACAATATTACTTCTGTATATAAGGATGTTGGTGTGTAGAGCTGCTACATCTTATGTAAAGTTTAAAACTACTGCATTAAAAAAAAGCTTTCCAGATATCTTTGTATTGTTCTAACGGAACAGTCAAGCTACATTGCAGTGTTTCATTCAATAACTGGCTCCAGTTGATTATTAAGTTTAGACCTTAATTAAATTATTTCTGATTCCAGGTCTGAAGAGGGCTTCAATGCTGGAAAGTGGACTTGCTCACTCAGTGGATAACACTGCAGAAACACCACTGACTGACCGTGGTTTTGCCAAATTTTGCCCCAGTCATTAATTTAAGTGAATAAAAAGTTAAAAATTATCATAAATAAGTACTTAAATACATTTGTGTTTATCATAGGGCTGCTTTTATACATGCTACTGTCATTATTATTATGCATACCATACAGTCTGCTGTTTTTAATACTCACGGCTGTTTGTTTACCTCTAAGGTTTGTGTATGTGCTATATTTATCCTGTACAATACTACTGTGTGTAAATTTGTATTATTTAGCGTATTTATTTATTTTTTTAATATTTTATTTATGGATTTTTCAAAGTTTCATAAGGATAGTACAATACAAATAAAGACAAAAAAAACTATCTGTGAATATTCATGAGATGAGTTTCCCAGTCCTCATCACTTATTGTTAAAGTCAAATCCCTCTCCCATGCTTCCTTAAGGTGTTGTGAGGAGACAGGCGTAAGAGAACTAAAAATATCAACAAATCGTGCAGTAAGTTTCCTAGAGTCGGGGGAGGATTCATGCAATCGTATAGTTTGATGGGAGATAGGAAAGATTTTATTTAGCGTATTTATTGTGTTGACTATCTATTTCCACTTATGCTTTATACCTATATCTTAAAAAATATACACCTAATATATATATTATGTATACATATACTGGTTCTACAGTATTTTATATACTGTGGCAGTGTCTGTAATTTAGTCGTGCACCGTGTGTGGGATGACAATAAAAAAAATCTATTCTGTTATCGTTATTATTATTAATAGTAGTACTAGTAGTAGCAGCAGCAATAGTTGTAATAGCGGTGGAGAAACCTCAAAAATAACCAGAGGCACTCAGAGTCATAGCTTTATAAATCATAAATTTATTTAAAACATTAATTTTCTGTTGGTATAATGTAAACACATCTTGTAGCCCCACCACCCACAGGAGAGGCCATGGGAGTCAGGCGCTGTGTGGAACGGGCAGTGGCTGAAGCCGGAGCCTCGGTGTGCTGACCCGCGGTTGTTGACTCTGGCTGTTGGGACATGGAACGTTACCTCTCTGGTGGTGAAGGAGCCTGAGCTTCTGCGTGAGGTTGAGAGGTACCAGCTAGATATATTATTATTATTATTATTGGGCTCACCTCAACACACAGTCTGGGTTCTGGAACCAGTTTCCTTGAGAGGGGTTGGACCTTGTTCCACACTGGAGTTGCCCATGGTGAACGGCGCAGGGTAGGAGTGGGCTTATTTATAGGCCCCCGGCTCGGGGCCTGTGTGTTGGAGTTTTCCCCGGTTGATGAGAGGGTAGCTTTCCTGCGCCTTTGGGTCGGGGAACGGGTCCTGAGTGTTGTTTGTGCCTACGCACTGAACAGCAGTTCAGAGTACTCAGCCTTCTCGAAGTGCCTGACGGGTGTACTGGAGAACACTCCTAAAGGAGACTCCCTTCTTCTGCTGGGGGACTTCAACGCCCATGTGGATAGTAACAGTGTGACTTGGAAGGATGTGATTGGGAGGAACAGCCTCTCTGATATGAACCTGAGTTGACTTCTGGAACGACTGGCAGAAGAACCTGTCAGACAGATGTTTAATTTCCATCTCTGGCAGAACTTTAACCACATCCCGAGGGAGGTGGAGGACATTGAGTCGGAATGGGCCATGTTCCGAAACCTCCATTGCTGAAGCGGCTGACTGGAGCTGTGGACGCAAAGTTGTTGGTGCCTGTCATGGCGACAATCCCCGAACCTGGTGTTGGACACCCCAGGTGAGGGAGGCCGTCAGGCTGAAGGAGTTCTACAGGGGTTGGCTAGCCTGTCGGACTCCAGAGGCAGCAGACAGGTACTGACAGGCCAAGCGGACTGCGGCCTTCTTGGTCTCTGAGGCAAAAACTCGGGTGTGGGAGGAGTTCGGAGAGACCATGGAGAGCAACTTTCGACTGGCTCCAAGAAGATTCTGGCAAACCATCAGGTGTCTCAGGAGGGGAAAGCAGTGCTCCACCTACACAGTGTACAGTGAGCGTGGTGTGCTGTTGGCCTCAACTGGGGATGTTGTCGGACGGTGGAAGGAATACTTCAAGGATCTTCTCAATCCCACCAACACGTCTTCCACGGACAAAGCAAAGTCTGGAGACTCTGAGGTGGGGTCATCCATAACTGAGGTCGCCAAGGTAGTTAAGGAGCTGCACGGCGGCAGGGCTCTAGGGGTGGATGAGATCCACGTTGAGTTCCTTAAGGCTTTGTATGTTGTAGGGCTGTCCTGGTTGACACGTCTCTGAAACATTGCGTGGACATCGGGGATTGGCCGACCAGGGTGGTGGTTCCCCTTTTTAAGAAGTGGGACTGGAGGGTGTGCTCCAGTTACAGGGGATCACACTCCTCAGCCTCCCTGGTAAGGTCTAAGCAGAGGTGCTGGAGAAGAGAGTCAGGTTGATAGTCGAACCTCGGATTCAGGAGGAACAATGCGAGTCCCATCCTGACCGTGGAACACTGGACCAGCTCTATATCCTCAGTAGGGTCCTTGAGGGGGCATGAGAATTTGCCCAACCAGTCCACATGTGTTTTGTGGACTTGGAGAAGGCATTGGACTGTGTCCCTTGGGGTGTCCTGTGGGGGTGCCCCAAGAGTATGGGGTACGGGGTCCGTTGTTACGGGCTGCCCAGTACAGGTGGAGTGAGAGTCTGGTCCGCATTGCCGTTGTAGTTCGGATTCTTTTCCGGTGAGAGTTGCCAGGGCTGGCCTTTGTCACCGATTCTGTTCGTAACTTATATGGACATAATTTCTACGTGCAGCCGGGGGGTGGAGGGGTTCCAGTTTGGTGACCTCAGGATTGCTCTTTGCAGATGATGTGGTCCTGTTGGCTTCATTGGGGGTGGAGACTTCCAGCTCTCGCTGAAGTGGTTTGCAACTGAGTGTGGGCAAGGCAAGACACTCTGACACACACAAGACACACTGTTTACCAGTCAATCTTCATTCCTACCCTCACCTATGGTCATGAATTGTGGGTAGTGACCAAAAGAATGAGATTGTGGATATGAGCAGCTGAAATGAGTTTCCTCCATAGGGTGGCTGGACTCTCCCTTTGAGATAAGGTGGAAAGTTCAGTCATCTGGGAGGGACTTGGTGTCGTTGCTCCTTCACATTGAGAGGAGCCAGTTGAGGTGGTGCGAGCATCTAGTGAGGATACACCCTGGATGCCTCTCTCTCTCTTCTGGGTATGTCCGACTGGAAGGAGGCCCCAGGGCAGACCCAGGACACGCTGGAGAGATTATGTCTCTCGGCTGGCCTGGGAACGCCTCGGTATTCCCCCGAAGGAGCTAGAGGAGGTGGCTGGGGGAACGGGGTGTCTGGGCTTCTCTGCTCAAGCTGCTGCTCCCCCGACCCAATATCAGATAAGCGGGAGTTAATGGATGGATTTATGGATGGATGGATAATGTAAACATAATAATATTGCTTCACGACCAGTGACGTGTGGTGAGGTTGACTCCCCAGAATCAGATTTACAAATATATGAACCCAACAGAGTAGATTATTCACCATATGAACAGAAGCAGTTGACAGGTTATGCTTCATGTTATATCACTTTTTTTTTTTTGGATAGATTTTCAAGTGGCCTTAATTGAATAGAGAAAAAAAAAGCAAAGACACGCATCGTATTGTGAAGCTGAGGATCAAACTGTCTTCACACAAATAAAATCAGTCCCTCGTGATGCCTATTTCGTTTTTTATAATGGCATTGTAGTCTTAACCTTAAGACTATATACCCCATTCTTGGTTTATTTGGGCTAATGTAAACCAGAATAATGCCAGTGGCACAGTGCAGCGTTTTAACAGTCTGTAAAACAAACTGGTCAAAACCTGAACATTTTAGCAAATTTTATAAGATCCCCAGACCTGATTTTATGGTTAAAAAATATATATATTGTCACCCTAGGTTATTAAACATTGATTCCTCTATCCTGATGTACTATTTCTTTTTTTCTTTTTCTTTTTTTTTTTTTCCACGATTTCATATATTAAGTCCAAATATGCAGTGACCTAAATACAGTCACTGGACACAACCGATCAGAGCAAGTAACTGTCAGGTGTGGCGCTCTGACCAATCAGAGCTTTGTTGCATTCAGGGACTTTGATATTCATTGTTTAATCGTTTTTTTTTTTTTCTGCTGAAGGCCAAAAGTGCCATTGTAAAAGCAATAGCAGAAGGTAAATGCAGAAGGCAATAGATTTAGGAAAAGCTATTTTGAAAAGGATTTGAAAATGCAGCAGGGAAAAGAAAACGGAAATGGAATTTGGAATTACTCTTTTAAATGCTCAATTAAAAAATGAATTCCAAAATGAATTTTCAAATTTGGTTATTTATTTCTCAATTTGAAAATGCATTTACAAAAAGGTTTTAAAATGCATTATTTAATAATGAATTTATTATTAATTCCACAATTCATTTTTTAAAACTCTTTGGACTGCTGCATAGCCTAGTGGTTAAAGCAGGTGGCCCACATACAGAGGCCCAATTCTCCTGCAGCGGTCGCGGGTTCGGCTCACAACCCT
>JBAMYA010045766.1:0-11482 GCA_037176975.1 Arrhamphus sclerolepis | reverse complement strand
CTGATAAACCTAACCCTCCCCTTTTCCTCTGCTATTTTCTTTATCATATGACTCCACTTTTTTTTTTTTTTTTAGCCCTTTCCTGTTCTCACACATGCACATACATTACCATCACCACCACAGAGAGAATGCAGCAAGCCTGTTTACGGGAGATTTCTGTTTTTACTAGCACTTTCATGTACAGCTTTAATTCAAGTTCAGCGGACAAAGGGTTTTAGAGGGTTAGGTTTATCAGTTTAATACGACACAGACGGAGGGTTTGAACCTTTTTGCTCCCTGAGATGTAACACTTAGAGCAGAAAACAAAATGGACAATCATGTGAATAGACCCTTTAGTTCTGTTTGAGTTCCCATCTTCACTCTTCCAGTTCTGACTCACTGTCTAGGCCCACTTCCTCTGAAACAAACCACAAAGGCTTACTGTTAGGAATTGACACCATATTAGGATCTGAGCTCTTTGTGGCCAGCATAAGTGGGATGTCAGATATGCTCTGGAAAACATGAAGCAAGCACATTTGCACATTTTCCCTTCAAATCCTGCACTCATCCCATTTATCCTGCAGAGACACAAAACCCAAGGTGCTGCTTTGTAGATGTTTGTTTTCTGACACTCTGCTTCAGTGAATGGGATGTTTTCTTTGGAAAGTAGTTACATTTGACACATAAGCACGAATGTAATCAGGCGCAATGAGTTCAATCATAAATCCCAGAGAGACATTTAGACCAACTCAACTGACACACTGCTGGGAATCTTGTCCATAATGAGTGACTTGTAAACAGATAAAGAGATGTGACTGTGATTGGATATCCAAAAGAGAATTAGCTTAGCTTTGACATCAACCCCTTTTTTTAGGTAAGGTGAATAATGTTTATATGAGATCACAACATCCGTGTGACATATTGTAGGTCAAAGGTTTTATTAATAAACACGCATGTGTGAAGCCAAATTGCTAATTACATTTGGTACTAGACTGAGCTATCTGAGACTGAAAACACCACTGAAGTTGCTAAAATGCCATATGAATGCATTGTTCATGATAGCAAGAACAGACTGGATCTACCAGTGAAACAAGGTTTCTACAGATTCCTTAAAATTGGAGTACAAGAATTCAGCAGATGGTAGCAAATACTATGGATCATGTGAGTAAACCGGTGCCTACAATTTTGGTTCTCAAGTTAACATTTCTTGAATCAAATTGGGAAGGATTACCATAGAAGCACACTTGAAATGAGAACTAAATTATCAACTAGTGGAGACTATATCAGACTGGATTACTGGATGCACAGAGAACATGTTTATGCCCTTACCTAACACAGGGGCTGATGTCTTTTAACATATCAAATTTTGATTGTCTATCTTCCTATCATTAAAAAGGACACATTTCCTGGAAAGAAAAAAAAAAAATCCACAAAATGATGAAAAATGACGTATAAACCTCCACAGACCATAAACAGAGGTTCAGTGCTGCTTTGTTTTGTCTTCCAGTCTCTGGTCTTTAGCTAATTTGCATACTAGAACAAATGCAAAGTATATTTCTTTGTATTTATTTCAATTCATATTTATACGAGTCTGGAATAGGGCTGTCTGTACTGATGAAATTTCATATTCATGAAATTTGCAGAGCAATTTCTGTCCCTGGAACATGTCAAGGGATTACATTGTATGCATGGTATGCAGGAGGAAGAGAGGCCAGTGAATGGAACAGCTAATGATCCCTTTCAAGGCTCAACTTTATGGTAATGTGTTTGATTGTAGATTCAATTTGTACTTTCAGGCTGTAATAGCTGCAATACATATTCTTTTTTTTTTAAAAAAATAGTTGCTGTTATGCTGCAGCATTCTGTTTACATTCACCCATTTATATCCCCTTCAATTATGCATGCGTTCTTTGTCTTCATTCTTTTTAAAATCACAATAAAGTGCACACACTTCTAACTAGTAATCATTTATGACATCTATTGTTGAATTAAGATTCTGCGTCTGAAGAGTCAAGCCTTTATATGCGTGATTCATCAATATACTTTTCATGAGATGTTCCATAAAATATCTGAGTTTGTGCCGTGCTTTAAGTGAAAGTGCTGTACCCGTTCATCACAAATGAATTAGTACAAACTGTTGAGGAAGCGGTAAATAAGTCATTCACTACTGTTAAAAATGTTGAGTCATTATATTCAGTACATATGAGAGAGCATATATCGAGTGCTGTATAGTAATTTGAAGAATCAGACCTCTTGAACTCTGTCAGTCAGACTGTATTGAAGCAATTATGCTTGAGAAAACAGCTCCTAAAAATAACCTTTGGGTTGTTAGTGCGCTGAAAGCCTCAACTTTAATTTGACGTGACAATACTGACAAACAAAGTGGAAAGAAATATACCAATATCAAAGTCTGAAGTATAAAAGATGAAAATAATAATTGGAAAAGTAAAGCAAAGCTTAGAGGTAAATGGGTTCATGGGTAAGAGAAACATGCATATGCATTATGGGAATTGTATCATCTATCAATAAATGCACTGTGTAAATCAAACATTAAGAAACAAACATGCACACACCCACACACATACATGCTTCCATGCAAAGTACACAGTGCACGTGGGCCAGGGATTTGAGCGCACACTATTTCTAATACTGACTCTGTACGCGTGAGTGTGTTGATCGCTGAACATGAACGTGCTACCACCCCCCTGGCCTCTACATGAATCATGTGTGTTACATAAGACAGAAAGAAATGATACACTAGGGATCAGCAGCTCCCCCCACCCTTACTCGTCAGCTCATCTCTCACTTTATATCCCGTCTGTTGCTGTTACACTCATAAGCACATACTCACAATATGAAATAAATAAAGACAATCAGTAAACATCTCGGAACCTTAAACCAACTCTCATATACATCTACTAATTCACACAAGCACAGTTAACCTGCTCTCTGTGGCAAGGACATATTTGTTATTTGTTGTGTGTAGAGTGGTCATGAGTGTGTGTGAATTGCTTAAGTTATGAGATAGTTTGAGTGTTCATGCATTTATGGAGGAGAAATCAGGGTATGATCAAAGGGGTTCTGCAAGTCCACGCTGTCAATGTTGTACTTTTTGAAAACAGGTAAAGGATGGTTCTGTAGTGCTCTATTAATATTAATATGGTTTACTACCAGGCATGACTCAAACCAAACTTTCCTCCATTGTACAACGATAGCTGTAAAACCTGATACTTTACATATAGAGATTTATCCAAGACATCGGGTCAGGATACAAAGCCTGATCTGAAGACTGTTGTGGGATAATAATCAAAGGTGCCATGCTAAAACCCCTCAAGGGACACTAAATGCCATACTTGATTAAAATCTTATGACAGCAATGTGACCACAGACAACATCATTTCTCTGTTTCACTCAATCACAGCGCAAAACTGTTGTGACTTATTTTGAATCCATTCTCTGTCCCAGAGTGTGACAGCTCTGATGCGGAGCAACCTGACCGACCCAAGGGTAAAGAAAAGCTAATTTAATCTAACCAGTCTGCAAAGTGAATGGGAATATTACTTCAATCAATTCACAAGAGATGGGCAAAGATGGCAATTTATACAGTGTGCATCATGTAGGAGCACTGACAAGGAAAAAAAAAAAGTGTGAGTATGTGTTCGTGTGTGTGACTTACCTGATGCGTGACCATGAGGGAGCAGGATGAAGAGGAGGAGAAGCGCGGAGGCAGCCAGCCTGTGGGCTACGAAGGAGGAGGCAGAGGAAGAGGTAGACAGGGCTCTTGTTGGAAACGCTACCATTCCATCGCACATCTTTTCCTCCGACGACCAAGGAGTCCTCTACGGCTTAACCTGTCCAGGCCACATTGAGAGGACAGGATAGAGAGGGAGAGGGAGAGGGGAGGGGGAGCACGGATTACTATCAACATTAGGCAAAGATTACGTAACCAGAAGCAACACAGACATAGGAGGGCATAAAACAGACGGCTTTACAGACTGGTATACAAACTGTGAAAGTTACAATAACTGCAATCTCTGCATCTGACTGGGTAGCATTGGGTTTGCTCAAACTGATAAGTGCATGAAAGACTAGAGATGTGCTCTACGAACACCAACATCCAACAGCAACACTGCAGATCAGAGTGTTCTTGTCTTTTCAATCCCTAATCCCAGCTCTGGCACAAGATCTATCTCCATATACCCGTCATTAGACTCTGTTGTAGATGATGTAACAAGGAAACGGATCACTGCTGCTGATGAGGTGGCAGTATTAGAAGGAGAGGAACAAAAAAAAACCCACAATATTTAAAAGTAATAACGGCAACTTTTGCTAAATAAATAAATGAATAATACAATCACAGTGAGAAAAGTTTATCCAAAAAACTATGTTTTATTGTGGCTTCTTCATAAAATTAGAGGAATATTCAAGGGCTTGCGAATCAGAATGCTGAGCTGTTACAGCATGCAGCAAAGCCATATCTATTTGTTTTAACTTCAATATTTTTTTATTATTTCCAAAAAGAAATATATAGAAATGAAATTATAGAAGGGTTTTCTCAAATGTAATTATTCATTGTCATGATAAACAGTGCACAGTGCTTTATTATAAACAGTCTGCTCAGATGTGATTCTGCTCTGCAACTGCAGGTTGTTTCTGCAGCTGAGTGAGATGAATAAATTATGCAAAGATGGCAGCATGAGGTACAAGTTCCTGTAGTGCCTTCTGTGCCTTTAATTACCAACATGACCAATATCCTGTCAAGTATCTTTTTTAGCCCAACCAATGATATAGTCTACAAAGCTTGAGCTTTGTTTCTTGCACCTTTTGCTGATAGAAGTCAATTCCTCAACTACTAAAGTAAATGTAGAAATTTTTCAGACATCTGTCTATAAATGACTGAAAGAAAACAGGCAAACCAAGAGTCCCAAACACATAATGTCATTGACAGAGGTACCTGAACACCTAGTTCCCAGAACAATTTTGGGGTGGTAGACAAAAACATACACTAAATTAGGAGTTAGTGAAAGGCAGTCTGAACTGGACAAACAAAACTGCTAAATGTATACAACATGATAATAACCAATAGTGGAGTGACATAATCCAACTCATGTTCTATTTCATTCCCATTCAAGATCCATATCCACAATTCAGTTCATTCAAAATTCATCATCCAATTAATTCCAATTCAAAAGTAAAAACGTATGTGATGCCAGTTCATAAAAATAGCCTAGCTGAGGAATATAGAAAATAGAAAGCATGTATATGATAAGAGGCACTTTGAGTGTTTGGGTGAAAGGATGATGGGAAACAACATTATAAAGCACTTTCCATAAAGCGCTTTATAAGTGTGCACCATTTATCCACAGTAATGGCATGGCTGCACTGTTTCTTTTTTTTCCCCCTTACATATACCAACATCTGCCTTTTGAGTACAATGGAAATGTTTCATTGTCAGTCTGTCTCACATCTTATAACATCACACATGCTATAATCACACGTATTAATCAGGTCTAATTAGCGTTCAGATTTATTCAATATCATAAATCCATGCTCATAAGACACTGTCCTGGCAGTTTACTGATTCAATATAATGCCATCCTGTCATTTTCTCAGTTTACAGGCTTTCCCTTGGGACATAACTTACGTTTTGTGAGTACATAGTAGGTTCTCAGAGAAATGACAGTGGCAGTGGGAAAGGTTTTGACTGACTTATTTTAGCAGGTATACTTTAGTGTAAAAAAATATGTATTAGAGTGCTGCAAGTTTGTGCTGCATAAGCACTAACATGCTACAAACAACCCTGGCCATGGTAAAGAAAGTTATAGTCAACACACAAACATGGCTGGCACATTACATAACGCTTTGGTGAGAGGGTAAATCTGCTCTATCAAATGAGGGACAATATCTACCTTTTAAGTGTTAAGGGGACACACACTGTACTATATGCTGTTAAAGCATAAAATCTGTCATCTGACATGCTTCCTTAACACGTCTTTGTGGGTTTTTTCTTTTAGTATTAAGTCTTTAAACTCCAGCACATCTCATGTTGTCCATGCCTCTATGTTTGAATATCCTGTACTGGACTATAGTTCAAGTGTCGAAAATCTTTCATATAGGCAGAAAATTTCCAACACACAAGCAGCAACCTCCCACCGCACACAACATTTCTGAAGCATCTATGAGCAGGATGGAGAGGCATACCTGCATGTGGTGCAGGGCAGTGGGAGAGAATGACGCAAGTCAGTTTTGGCAGGACAGTCTGGAAATTGCATTCGGCCAAAGGACGGCTAGTCAAAAGCACATGCAAAGGATCTCTGCCAGCCATCTGATTCAAAGAAGCCTTCTCATTTGTCCATGCTGGGAGGCTGCTAGGGACTGGATTACAGCAGACTCTTATTTATCTTTGAAGCTGTTCTTGACAAAATATCTTAGAAAAACCAAGAATGACCAAAAGTCAAAGTCAGGACAAAGAAATGCTCTTTCGTGAGTGTTAATGTGTTGGGAAATATGGTCAAAGAACAATCATATCTTTGTATTTCCAGACAGAATGACAATACTGGCTGTTCATATTTACATGTTTTGTTTGTTATCAAAATGCACAGCAAGTCAGAAATGCCAAATGGAATACCATCATTATAATATCATTTCACTACATTAGTAGTCAATAATGTCACTTTTTTTCCCTTTCATTTACACTTAAAATGTCATTGATAATGCTAAAATGCCTCACATGAACAGCTCTCAGTTGGGCTATAATTGGACTGACAGAGGTAAGGATATCAAGAAAGTCCTCACACTTACATTGCAGTTCCTCTTTAACTGAATTTGGGTTATGACTTGTCTACAACATTACTACATTAAATGCTAGAATGCTAGATGTTTTTTTAGAAAAATAATATGCAGACATTTCACCAACTTGTTCAAGCAAGGGGAGGTACGGCTGCGTCGTGAGTGAGGAGAAACACACTGGCAGCTTTACAGAGGAAACAGATGGTGTCAGATAATATTGCTGTAAAATGTATTGTCTCAGTTTATATCTTGCTTGAAAAACACTCCAATAAATAAACTGAAAGATCAGTATACTACTTAGCTCCAAGTACAGATAACTACTGTACTTGGGATGACAAATAATGCAGGACAAGTTCCCCAAAGAAGCTGAACACAGAATATTGACTAGACAATTCATCTGAAAAGTGAAAACTTAAGCGGATTTAGCTTAATTGCTTTCACATAAGAGTGAGATAAAAGTATGAAGCCATAAACTATTCTTTGCTAAAGTATCTCACAAAATGCAGCAGTCAAACAGATGCAGTAAAATACTGCAGAGGATATTCTTATAGAATTCATACAGATGAAGCACTGGCTTTATGTTCTTGAATTTTCATGTTTAATAACACAAACAGGAAGTATAACAGAAAAGCAGAAAGCTTCAAAGGCTGGATGACAGCTATGCCTGCAACTATGCAGGTTTCCCATCACAAAACTGACAACAGTGTGTCACATAAAGGTGTGTATTACTATTTTAAGCTTTGAGACATGTACTTCCTGAAACAGCATTTAGTTTCAAATCACATTAACAAACATTTTCTGCCAGCAGTTTCATGAAGCAGTACTTTTAGAAAACTCAAGTCACAGTTATGGGTCTAACCAGAAAACCTCAAAATGTTGGCTTACCTTAAATGGCATTCAAGACACTATAAGATTACTGCTATGTTTAACAATTTTAACAGTTACTGCAGAAACAAAAAAAAAACAACTAAGTACTGATAAAAGTGAGGGAAAACATTGGAAAAGGAGATTCATTTTGATATAACTGATGAACATCAAGTAAAAACAAGGTAGGTTTGAGAGTAAACATGAATAGGTGTATAGTAAAATACATCATTCGGTATAAATACTGTGTGGCACAGTACTCGGATGACATCACATCTAATTTTATTACTTCACTGTGCTCCTGAACAACATATAAAATAACTGCCAAGACTTGCCATGCAGCCATCGAGCAAAACTGGTGTTGCCAGATTTAACAGCACGTTGGACAAAACCTAAATTGTGCAGCTCACTATAAAAGAAACAACTTTAAATCTCAATATAATCCTTAACTCAAAGTTACACTTACAATGACATTACAGAGACAGGTTTGTTATTTGCTCCATCTTTATGTCATACTTTGGGCCAGTGCATTAAAGGCATAAATACTTTGTGTCTTCCACTTAAGGGAAAAAAAACTGCAACAACCCACTTCATCCAGCAAAGAGACAAGCAGCCAGCCAGCAGGCTGCCACTGCAGTTTTTCAGCTGCCTGAGGCTCCTGGAATGCAAAGAGAGCCAAACCGAGCAGCAGTGCAGGCATGTGTCCGGGAACAGAGAGCACTCAGTGTACCAGAGAAACAGCCGAAAGGAGATTTTCACCCAGTAAGCCCAAGTGCTGCTGCTGGTGGTAGAGACTGCTTGGGCCTGTGGAGGGAGCCCAGAGAAGGGACTCAGCACAGCGGCAGAGAAAGCAGGCTTTGTTATCAGGTATTATGTACTGTTGAGCCCCACAGCTCTTCAGCATCCCTATATCCTGCTCCCAAGACAGGAGATACAAAAAGGCAGAAAGATAAGGGACAGAGAATTATATAGGAAGAGCATAATGTGAAAAGTGAGAGGTAGTACGAAGAAAAAAACAAAAAGTGCTTCTTTTTACTTGTGAATCTGGCTGGCTAGTCCTTGAGCAGTCTGATAGTTTGATAATTACCCAAAAAGACAGACAAATAAATTGCAATGGTCCTATACCTAGCTCACATTCTAGGGATGGACTGAGAGAAACACAGTCATGCTATATTAGAACGATTTGAGCCTGTCTACACTCTTATCCTCACCCAAAAAATGTTTTCTCTACCTACACTGTAAATGTAGAAAATAGTATCTCATTGTAGGAGTCATACAAAACCCTTATGTTTTACTTTCACCTAAAACAAACATCCCTATAGGCTGAATTTCTTCATAGAATTGGACAAGGTGAAGGGCAAACATACTGTTCAATGACTGAGCACTTTACTTTGCAGCAAAGGAGCCAATTCACAGGAAAATGTTCACTGACAGCAAGTTTTAAATTTGATAGAGCAGGTTATTTACAAGATGGTCCTTGATTTGGCTGATTCAACACATTTAACACACTTATGGGAGGGAAAAAAATCCATAGATGTTGTCTACATGGAGAATTGCATAGAGATTCAGACCACATAAAAGGATAGCTACCCTTTTGTAATATCTAAACAATAATTACTTCCGGTATGAGAGCAGATGACACATATATCGTTCAGGCCATTTTTAACCACATAAAGCATGACATAATGTACACATGGAGAACAGCATACTAACTGCAAAAAGGACAGCTTTAAGCCCATTAACCATTAACACCATTTCCACCGAAATGAATGGCCACATAAAAAAGACAATGTGGCATTCCACATAAAACTTGCACTAGTGGCCAGGTGCAAAAGCCTGCCATCATGCGAAAGCTTCTATGTTGAACCACTGACGTACGTACAGTATCGTGGAGAAGTCTATGCCATAAGCTATGTTGTAGCCTGATGTGCACCTCCCCACAAATGTAACAATACAATAAATGTAATGGTATGCTTGGGAGCATTGTTCTTTTTTGCATTTCCCACTGGCTCTCCATCATTTTTCAGGCCAGGCAGAAAGACAGATTGTTGGGATGACAGTAAAAAGTAAAGTTGTTCCAATACCAGTATTGGAAATACTTATATCAACGAGTATTTACTTCAGTGCACCATCTAGCATCATCTTCTTTTGTGAGTTTCCAGGTAGACAAGTAGTGGCTTGTGAGTTGCTGTATAGAACTAGCTATCTAGTATTGGAATTGTATCAGCAGTTTGGCAATATTTTAGGCGACATGCACATTATGCAAGGCTGTGGTTTCCAGACGTGGGACAAATGTAACACTAACAACCTCATTAAACATTTAGGGAGCCATTTAATGAAAAACCACAAGTTAATCAAGTGAAAGAAAATTGGACAAACAACAGCAGCAAACTCTGATTTTGCTTTTGAGAAATCAGAGAAATTCCCAAAAGAAAGCCAGAAACCCAGAACAATGATGAACAAAACCATCCAATTTACTGACCTACATGACTGGTCATTGAAAATGTGGTATTTCACTGTGTAACTGAACATCTGGAGCTGCGGTGCAGGTTCCCAGGTCAGAAATACATCTCTGTAACTGCTCCCTCCAAAAAATAGGAGACTGACTGATCATATTTCACATCAGCCTAAAGAGCTGGCAGTCAGCTTTATGACATTTGGACGCCAAACGGCTTTCAAATTTTTTTTTTTTTTAAGTTTAATTTTTTTTTTTTAAGTTAACATTTAAAATGACATTGGTGTCAGATCAGTCATTGGCCGACATCCAAAGCCCAGGTCTCGGAAAGAAGAACAAAATATGGCAACAGAACATCTGTTGTAAAAATTACTGTTGCTCAACATTTATCAGTTCCAACTCACATAAGATCTGATTTCTTTGCTCTGTGTTATGTCTGAGCTATATAAAGGAAGTAAACAAAAGGAAGCTCAGCTCTGTAAGCTATAGCACTGCAGAAAAGGACACACATAGTATTTGGTGGTGTCATTTATAGAGTGAAACAAAAGACAATGGACAAGCATAAACACAAACGATGTTAGGTACACACAGTTGCTAAGTGGAGCTATAAATCACACTTAAGGCTCTACAGATTGCAACAAAAATGAAGTAAAATAAAATTACAAAAACTGACAAAACTACCAGGTGAGAGAAAAAGAAAACAACTCGACATTCCACTCCGAATTTGGTTTTACCGTTTATGATTTAATCTTGTGCATCACTTTTGTGCCAGTAAGAACATACAAACGCAGCCAATACCAAGCAGGCATCTTGGAATCATGCAATATTTTTTTTTGGCATTTTGATTACGTAATTGGGGTGACATGGATTTGTGAACTGTCTATTGATTTTACTGTCTGATAAGATGCCACAGAGGTGTCAATCACCTAAATCCATCAAGCAGTTCCTGAGATATGACCTTGCACAGACATCCAAAGTGTAGCAAATGGAGATCCATACTGTGTGTACTGATGAGGTCAGCTGAAACAAATAAACCCAAAACAGTTGTACGGGACAGGAATTTAGCGGTGTATTTCTCAAAACAAACAAACAAAAAAACAAAACAACAAGTTTTAAAGATTGTTATCTGAAAAACCCCAGTGGCCACCTTCTACATAAATAAATAGTAATAAAATATCTATTACACAATCAGAAAATCAATCATAGTAGAGATATACCCTCTTTTAAACTGGGACTCTCCATTTGAATCTCGGTAGGAAGAGGTAAATTTAACTTTGTGTGTGTATCATACGTACATACACACATATGAATGTCCATACACACACACACACACACACACACATATATATATATGTGTGTGTGTGTGTGTGTAAAGAACACAAAAGTATTTACGTA
>JBAMYA010045765.1:0-11482 GCA_037176975.1 Arrhamphus sclerolepis | reverse complement strand
ATATATAGGTATACATAATTTTCCAGATTGTAATGGATACAGCTGGGCTTGAGCTTAGGTCTCTGTTGAAAACAGCACAAGTGCCCTCCAGCAGAACACTGGACCACTTTTATGTTTCAGTGGGTGACAGATGCATTAGTTCTCTGTACAAGTGCTCCAGGAAAATAAAGGTTAAATCCTAATATATTTGTCAGAGCAACAGAAAATTGCTGGATGTTAAAACTTCCTATCAACAGTATGTTTAATAATTAAAAATGTCAAGATAAAGCAAGAAAATACAACAAACCTAAATCTCATTAATTACTCCAGATGGGTGTGAACTGAGACGCAGAGGTTATCACATACTAAAATATACTTTATCCTGGAAAAGGTCCTGCTCTGGCAGAAAGAAACTTCCATATGTTGGAAAAGTTGGCATATAATATAGCAGAAGAACTCTATACAGATGGTGAGATGATGTAGCAGGACCTGACTGAAATATGTGAGAACTCATCTGACTGAAACAGCTGTTTGTGGCTGATTATCTGGATTCAATAAAACTGTAAAAGTTTTATAGTTAAGTCTACATCCACTGAGTCCACACTCATTTTCCTGGCTTCTACATAAACACAGACAGAGGCCGATCTCCCCTCTTATATAAGTCTACATTGTTTTGGTTTGTTATTTAATTTTCTCCTTTTATTTTGTGCCCTTGTCTTGGGATATATGTGTAGGGAAACTGAAATATAAGAAGTGAGTCACAAAGAAGATCCCAAATCTGACATCCGCTGACAGCAGCGTTGGCTTTCCTTTTGTTTCCACGGTTCAAACAGGATGTGTGTGTTATCTGCATATACTTTCTTCCCAAATGCTCGGTGTGCCAGTTGTACATACAGTGTTGTTATTCAGCGGTATTATCTGTTGACACTCAGAAGTTTGTCGTTGTTTGCCCAGTGAATGTGTGTAAAAGGCTCAGCTGCAGGCTGCTGTATCGCTGTTGTTTTGGCGATATTCTCCCTCCTGTGGTTTTCAACTGGGCAGGGGGTCCGTCGCATCCCACTGATGATGACTCTGAGCGTGTGTGTCTGTGCACATGCATTGTCGGGGTTTGCTCATCAGTGATGGCAAGTTTGGATTTGATGTTTTTGTGAAGGGTGTGTGTGTCTGCGTGCACAAAAATGTGCATGGCTTGTGGGTATTTCCATGTTTGTGGAAGCATTATCTCTCTCTCTCGTACTCACAAACATCACAGTTCACAAAAACACACACATGCACGCACTTACTCACGCTTTATCATCCCATGCCAGCTAAATCCCGCTACTAAAGTCCGAACCAGACTCTTTGCCAGTCGCGCTCAACTCTCTCTGTCTTTCCATCTCTCACAAGCAGACACTGAGTCACACACACACACACACATACACAGCTACCGTCTCCCTGCGGCTGCCTGATTGAGGTTTCCTTGCCTCGCCCTTCTAGATTTACTGTAATCGTGGAAGGACGGTGTCAGGAAAGAACAGGAAGTAAAGTTGAATTGAATGCTGGAAAACGGGTGGAGAGAGGGATGGAGTGAAAGCAGAGACAGCCGGGGAAGTAAGAGAGCTGGATACACAGGAAGTAGTCAGGAAAGGAGTGAATAGAAGGAGAGGATGAGTGAGACTCGGAGCCTGTGAGGAGAGAAAACATTTCCCATTAAACCGAGATTACAGCTTCTGCTGGTCCACAGTGCAGCGCGACTCTACAACCTCTGCTGTCAGCCACTGATGATATAACACCCTGTTTTAAAGATCAATTTGTCACTTTTCATCTCCTCCCACACCTCATTCTCCTCCTCCTTCCACTCCAGGCAAGAGAGGGACCGGGGGGGGGGGGCTTGTATCTTGATAGAGAGAAAGGAGTCAGCTGCCTTTTGTATTTACGAGCACTTTTGATGACGTCATCCCTGCAGCATATTTTCTCATTTTAGCAAAAGAAGCTTTCATATACAAATATACTGATGAATTTATCATTGACCATGTCAGTCATTCTCTCCTTGAGCCGACATTAGGAATAAACTGGTATAGAAAACATGAGTGGCAGCTGTTTTAAACGTTTCATTTCATCTTCATGCATTTTTTTGAGGGATTGTTGAGTTTTCATGTAAACATCAGTTACATTAAGTCTTGTCACTGATTATTTAATTCACTGATTACAGTGTGATTAGTTTTATGCTAAATGCAGATATTAGGACAAACTTATTACAAGATTCAGGCTGCTACTTACTTTTAGACTTAGCCTAGAAATACTTTGTGTTCATCATACTTTACTCGCTGCTGCTGCTGCACTTTAGAGTGTGATAGGTCTTGTGTTCAGTTAAGGTTGCATTTAACTAACCTTTCAGATTTTTTTATTAGCTTTAAGCTGGAATCTGACAGAAAGCAGATACCTCCGTGGTACAGCGATTCAGAGCAGAACGCTGCTGCTTGTGAGGTCACGAGTCTGTCTGAAGGCTTCAAGATCATGAGACCACTACTCAGGAGTCTCAGCCCGTTTAAAGATTTATATCTCAACGTGTCTTGTTGTTTCTAGGACAGGGTTGGGGAACCCTGGTCTTCAAGGGCCACATGTCCTGCACCTCTTAGATGTTTCCCCACCACAACACGCCTGACTCAAATGAATGGATTGTTAACAGATTTGTGTAGTTTTTCATGACAAGCTGAAGGGGATTCATCCATTTAAATCAGGTGAAACAGAAAAATTCTCTGACCAAAAAGCTGCCATGATTTTTTTTGCAGAACTGAGCCAGTACGGAGTCAGCCTTGGCAAACCAATGAAGATGTTTTGTTTTTTTGTTTTTTTTTGATGCTTAATACTTTTGAAAAAGAAAACTACTGCGATTTTGCTGAAAATTCCCATGCCTGGCTGTGGCAGGAAAACATTTGAGACCTGCAGGTCATGCGGCCCTTGAGGACCAGGGTTCCCCTCTCCTGTTCTAGAATTCTCTGTTTAAAGAGGCTAGATGCTGACTTATAGATTGACTCTTTCCTCATACGTGGTTCATATCTCTTCTAAAACCAAGAACGAGCTGGAATCCGCTGGTGATGTTTTAATTTCAAATTTCACTGGATTCTCTTGCTGTGTCCATGTCCGACTTCCTGCTAGCTCCAACGTGTCCTGCTGTGTCATCTAAAAGCAGCCAAACACCAAAAGACTTGAAGCGTATCTCGGGCGACCACTTCTGGGAAGCTTCTAGGGTGTTAACTTTATGATACGCCGTTTCTGTTACATATTGATCAGCACATTTTATGAATTGTGTCATTAATTCTGTTCTATTCAAATTAAACATGGCTAGTTTATCAACGCCACACTGAAACGTGATTGTCAAGAGCACCAGTAAACACAGACCAAAACTTAAAAGGACAACAAAGAGAATAAAATAAACTCCAAATCAAAAACCCTGAATACTTACTACACATATCCTCTTACAGTCCAAAGGTACTTCACAGTAAACTGTCAGTAAGCTGCTACAAGATAACTATGTTGCATTAGCACCACATGGTCAAATTGAAGTTACATCACAGAGGAAGATAATCGGTAAAAATGCAGCAAGCAAAGATTTTTTTTAAAGCAACACAAAGGAACCTTTTTTTTTCTTTTTAGCTCAGAGGGTCTCCCCATAGTCTTCTCATGTAGCAAAGAAAGTCTGGCCCAAACTTGGCTCATCTGCAGTTTCATTTGACCTGCATTTGGCTTTGACTGTCAGCATTGACTGGAGGTGAGTGTGGCTGCCAGAGCTCAGCCACATATCCACCAGGCATGACCCAACTCTTCATTTTCCTGGCCCTCACAGCACTTCCTTTATCCCAGGTCAAAACCAACTTAGAAAATGTGTTGATTCATACAACACATGGCCCAAACACGTTTAGCCCAATTCATGGAATCTGAGCCACAGCTAGCCCACATAGCACTTACCAGTTACCATAAATGAGCCAAAAGTGCCAAAAGTAACTCTCAGTTCCCTCCTGTTGGTAGCTCTGTGAACTAGCTCCAGCTGTGTGTTACAGTGTAATAAAGTGAGTTTGCTGTTGCTGTTGCAGAAATAAATGATTGGGAAAGGAGTCCATAGTTACTTTGGGTAGTTATATA
Source organism: Arrhamphus sclerolepis (assembly GCA_037176975.1). Lineage (NCBI taxonomy): Eukaryota > Metazoa > Chordata > Actinopteri > Beloniformes > Hemiramphidae > Arrhamphus > Arrhamphus sclerolepis. The sequence goes on along the minus strand of JBAMYA010045765.1, from coordinate 7,381 downwards.
TATATATATATATATATATATTTTGCCACTAACACAGACAGGAGACTGAGAGACACAGACAGCCCTTCTTAAAAATAGTCAAATAGTCCTTCAAAGTATGCTTTTGGCATGGAAAAAGTCCTTTGCGTCACCTCAGCAGTGTGTTTCATGTGTCCCCGTAATAAAGAAAACTCCTCTGATCAAGAAGAATGAAAGGGTCATGGTGACAGATTTCTTGGTGCATAGTGAGCCGACCTCACTTGTCAGACAGAATACAAACCGGAGCCCAGATTAGAGCAGATGGAGTGTGAGTTTCTCCTCAGAGTGCGCAGAAAGAAAAGGAGTAATGTAATAGCCCACAGCTAATCCACTGCACACCGAAAACTCATTACTCCTTAAAAAGGAAATAAAAAATCAGGCCCCCCCAAAGATGGAAAGAAATACTGTACTCAAGGTGAAGACCTTGGCACAAGCTGACTGATTTTTCTCATGTGTGGAATATTGTTTTATGCACAGTTCAGCAGCTTTGACTCGTCTTTATTGATGAGGAGCTTTGTAGAGGTCTGGCAGCGGGCACCTGCAGCTCCTCTGACACCCATTAAGATGCCCACCACATGTTTAAACAACATGATGCACACATCAGAGACGGGCTGGCAGCCTTCACACAGCATACGAGGATGTTTACGAGCATATTTCACTTTACTCAACTCAGCTGAGCTTTAATCACGATGATCCTTTCATGCCAACATGTAGCCACAAGTGCTTCAAAGGGCCAAAAAAAAAAAAAAAACTCCAGAGAGAGTCATGGGATCGTTTTTAGTTTAGGAATTCCACTTTAGATTTGTGAATGTATTTTCAGCCTCAAGATCATTTTTCTTTTTTATTGTTATTTACAATTTCACAAATGACATCTCGGTAGAAGAAGCTGCAAAATTACTTCACATTATTTTGCAAAAGCTGGGGGTGGGGGTGGAGGCTGGGGGGTTTGCAGAAAAAAATGGGCCTCAGATTTCAAGAGTAGCATCATTGATTTTCCTTAAATGAAAAGCTTCTACGTGTAACTTCATCTAGAACTGTTTCAATATGAGCAAATGTGAATGATGTAATTGATATTTATTAAACGACATAACACTTCATAAGCCTCAGCTGCATGCATACACACTCACACACACATACACATATATAATAACTCAAAATAATAACTCACTATATATAATAACAAGAAGAATGACAGCTGTTTAATAGGAAGAGTGTTCGTTGTCAGCGCTGTTTACACATCACATACTGGTTTTGCATGGGCTCTTCCAAAGTAAACAGTGATTACCTGGTTATCCTTTGACATGCTTTCTCACAACCGTGTTTCATGTAGCTTGTGCACAGTTTCTCCACAATGCAGCTCAACACGTTGCTTCTTTTCTTATCCTAATAGCTTCAAAGCTCAAGAGGAAGTTGAGTTTTTTTTTTTGTGTTATAAGAGATCAACAGAGGAGAGTCCCTGTCGCCTGGGGAGCCTTCAAGCAGAGAAGCTTTGCAATTCAGAAGGTTAACGGGGAACTCCCTCAATACTCCCTCGTAATACTCCTGTATCAAAGTGGCACCCCCTGCCTAGCCATAGTCGCAGTAATGCAAGAGTTGTTCTTTCCTTTGAGATTTCAATGAAACCCCTTTTTGGAAAGTGCAAAATCTAAAACTGTGCCACAAACACATTTCATTTGGTACACCTGTTTAACTGATCATTGATGCAATATCTATTCAGCCAATCACATGGCAGCAGCTCAATGGATTTAAGAATGCAGACAGATCAAGACTTGCCTGAAGAGTGCTGGGATAGGCTCCAGCACACCCCCATGACCCTGTACAGGAATGAACGGGTATATGGATGGATGGATTTCTGCTACATTTGGATAGCATAAGAATTTGGTGTAAACAACCAGAAAACATGTCAACAGTTCAGACTGGTGGCAGTGTAACAGTGTAGGTGATTTTCTTGGCACTCTTCAGCTCCTTATTACCAAGTGAGCATCATTTCTACACCACATCCTGCCTCTGTACTGTCAGACCATGTCCATCCCTTTATGACCACAGCATCCTCATCTTCTGATAGCGACTTCCAGTGAGATGCTGCATTGTCATAAAGCTGAAATCATCTCAAACTGGTTTCCTGAACATGACAATGAGGTCCCTGTCATCAAATGGTCTCCAGGTCCTTGTTGAATCTGTGCCAAAAAGGATTAAGGACTTCTAAAGACAAAAAGGGAACTCAATCTCATCATGAAGTGGCTTGTGAGTGTAATTTATTTTTTCTAACTTTGATGTACCTACTGAAGAAAGCAGAGAAATTAATGCTATGAGATAGTATCTTCTTTTATCTTTAGCCTGATGTTAGTTGGAGAATTGTGACGTCATATATTTTCCTTCACCAATTTAATCATGTGGTGCGGTTTACATACATATGACACACCACCTTCTATCAGCAGCTTTTTAACAGTGTTTCTATCATAAATATTTGACACCACATTTTCAAAACCTTTTTAAACTTATCACTTATATCTACAAAAAGAAAAGTTATATTCTTTTCAGAGCACAAACATGTTGGACTTCAAAATTATATTTGCTCTGAGAGCTTGTCCCCGGACATCGTGAAAGCCATTGAAGTCCACACGCCTTCTGTTGCTCCGTGCGCATATTTAACCAAATCACATTCCTTCAAATTCCATGAATCTGTTGCGATAAGCTCATATCCAGGGACACACTGCAGTCCCAGCAATTAGAAAAACATTTTCCCCCTTCAGGTGTAAAATGTGCGCTCAGCATGTCGTGATAAGAGTCACTGCGGGTCCAGTCAAGAGGCGCCACCCGCCTGATGAATGTCAGGACCGAGCCGTAAAGACCTGCTGTAACGCCCCTTGGTTAGCAGGTTGCACTCACTGAAACATGAAATGACCTTTTGGCAACAATGACTGGCTTTACGTTACAGATTACTCTCTTACTACAGTGAACAGTGGTCTTTACGCTCCTAGGGGCCATGCGCACCGCGAGTGTGGAGGAAAAATAAGAAAAGAAAAAGAAAGCCAAAGCGCACACAGGACAGATAAACAAGAAGAAATGCACAAGCGCATTCACTCATCATTTCATCAACAGGGTGATTAAAAGCTTGAACTTACCTCCCAACGCTTGTTTCATAACGAAATTCATGATGATGGCTTGTAATTCCTTGCCTTCCTTATCCGATCAATGTTACATTCAATAGTTGCGTAAAATTGGAATCCCTCGTTGCCAAACCTGGAAAGAAAAACGGAAAAAGAGACACCTAACACTCAGATCACTGGGTAATCGCTTTTCTTAGACAATTCCTTCATCTAGATAAATAATATTAAGCATTGTGGTTTGTGAAGTTGTTCTATACGTAGCTCCAGATAGAAACGCTCCCATATGATGTATGGGCGACGTGTGTAAAGCACGGTTTTCAATGCGCCAACTGAAGGACACCGAGGTCAGCGGTTCAAACACAACAAAAAGCGCAGTAAAAGCGCAAAACATCCCACTACTGACCCAACTGACCGAACCAGGGGACACTTTTACCTCCTTGTTTGTAAATGTAGAACTCGTATTGAGGGGAAATAAATCCGGACAACAGAGTCTTTTGTATCAGGGAGTGTCCTGAGAGCGGGTCACGGTAGTTACTAATAACCTTCTTTCTCCGCTTGCAGTCGGGCGAGTTTTAAGAAAGCTCTTGTTTCAAGTGCTCTGCTTGGCAGGACAGTCTGCTGTCATGCGTGTGAACTAAACCACTCCTGTGTATTTCTCCTGATCATGTGGTAAAACTTTCCATCTTCCATTGGAGGGACATTTGGCACAGCCATCCCACTCCGGCGTAAAGGGAAAAAAAGAAAAAGAAAAACCTGCTCCCACGGCACGCTAATTAAACAGAAATGCCGACTTATGCGCGCATGTTCACAGTTGCTTTTTGTACGATATGTGAAGTAAATGTGTTTTCAGAATCAATATTTGCATAAGCATGTAATGAGATTCGAATGGCTAAAACCTAGGGACGCGCTCACACTTCCTCGTACGAGCAGAGACGGATTTCAGCACCACGGAGGCTGGATAGCTCCACAAAGCTTAATTGTAGTGAAACAGAAACATGAAGGATCCATTTACCTCCTCACACACTCTCGCACCAGACCAGGATGAGACAGCGGGCTTCAGCTGAGACACCTTCCGGATCCAAGTTATCCTGCAGCAGCAGCAGCGGCAGCAGCGGGCTAATAATCTCCGGCTCCAGGGGCTCGAAAAAGGACGTCCTTGGTTCTTCCTCCTGCTTGCCGTTTCGCCTTCCTGCACACACACGCATGCACACACATTCAGACTCACGGAGAGAGAGAGGTAGGGAGGAAGAGGAGGAGTAGAGGGGTTGGTGGTTTGCAAAGAGAGGGAAGCAGCTGCCGTTAACAATGTGATGGGAAGGAGCGGCTGAATCACATGGAGGGAGAAACGTCCCACGAACGCCCTCCTGACCGACACAGAGATGGAGATCAATTATTCAGCCTTGATGCTGCCTGGCTCCTCCGTCCTCCAGCCCGCCCCACTGGTTCTGCAGCCAGAGGAGGGGACCGGCTCGTAGGTTATCCTACAACGGCACGGAAAGATGTAGGCTGCAAGAATGATACGAAAATTGGTTGTAGCTGTCCTGTTTGATGTGCCACACGTTCAGTTTGCTTCCAGGTGGTGCCATTTGAAAATGCACGCAGTCTTTCTTTAATGTTGCAACAGAGAATCCAACTGTGTTGGTGGTTAATATTTCACATAGATTTTACTGTTCTTTGTTATATTCGATCCCAGTGTGTGATGTTCCTCTTTACTACAGGATGAATCAGTAGTGTGCACACTCTCTTGGAGGGTTAGGGGCAAGAATGAAGAGAGGCACCTCTTTCATGCTACAATAGGTTTACTCCTCCCCTATGGGACAACTATTGAACTATCTAACACAAACACCGTGGCATCCGTGGACTTCTGCTTAAGGACTTGGAAGGTAACCAATCCCCCACCAGAAGTAATGATGTGGACGGGAGGAGTGCCTGAACAGTGCCGCTCCATGTCCACACCCACGCATAAGGTGCCCTTGAGCAAGTCACCCGAAACCCGGACTGCTCCACTGCAGCAGTCCACTGCTCTGAGTGCAGTAACCTGGATGGGTCAAATGTAGAGAAAGAAAATCCCCACTTTGGGATTAATAAAGTTAAAAGATAAAAATAAAGAAAATAGAACAAGGAAGATTCCTTGTATATATAAAATATGTTGTATATACTGCCTGTCCAAAAAATAAAAAAAATAAAAAATTCAAAGAAGCAAATAGGTAAAAGCCTCCCTTTGGACAATTACTGCGTGGATGATGATGTTTCAGCTGGCAACAAGTTATTTAACCTTAACTGATGCAGTGAGTAGCTTCTCATTTCTTAAACAACCATGTGAGAAGACACATCCCGTGGTTGTGGAAAAGATGTTCAAAAGAAAAAAGAATCTTGAATGATCGTGATTAGCAATCACTTAAATGTTTGGTGAAATCAAATCATCAAAAATCAACTCAGGCTATGATTAATAGTGTAAGTAAGAACATTTCCACATGCACAATATTAAGGGAAGTCAAAATATTGGGACTAAACAGCTGTGTACCATTAAGAAAACCACTTATCAGTAAGACTAATTTTTCTTCTTTTTAAAAGGCTTAAATTTGCTAGGGAACATAAAGATTAGACTCTTGAGCAATAGAAGGAGGTCATGTGGTCTGATGATGGAAGTCTTAGTGGAAGAAGAGAGGAGGATGAAGTGATGCTCCCATCAAGTGCCTATCATATGAGCCTGAGGGGCAGTGCTATGATCTGGGGTTGCAGCAGTTGGTCGGGTCTAGGTTCAGCAATGTTATGAGTTCAGCTGAATATACTGAGTGACCAGGTTATTCCATCAATGGATGTTTTCTTCCCTCATGGTACAGATATATTCCAAGATGACATTGAAGGATTCTTGGGGCTAAAATTGTGAAAGAGAGGCTCAGGAGGCATGAGACGTCATTTTCACACATGGACTGGCCAACACAGAGTCCAGACCTGAACCCCATTGAGAATCTTTGGGATGTGCTGGAGAAGACGTTGTGCAGTGGTCCGACTCTCCCTTCAACAACACAATATCCTGGAGAGAAATAAATGTTGTGAGATTGTAGAAGCTTATCGAAATGATGCCAAAGCGAATGCATGTTGTAGTCAAAGATAAAGACAGTCCAGCAAAATATTAGTCTATGACTTTTTTTGGATAGGCAGTGTATCTAAAAAAAAAAACAAAAAAACAGTCACATCTTTTGATGAAGAATTTTTACTTGACATAATTTTTGTACATTTATTTTGACCTGTGTCTTCTTGAGGTTAATGGCATGCCACTGAATTGATCCCTACTAATGTTCCTGTGGGATCTTCAAAGGACAAATTTGTTTTTTGCTGTATAAGAAGCATCTGTTTCAAATGCATTCAGAGCTCCTTTGAGCTCCAAATGCAAATGGGATTGTTTAGAGGTGGTTGAGCTCCTTTCAGATCTTCAAAATGCAAACACAAAACCTCACCTCCATGCTTGCTTAGTTGACGAAGAATTACCAAAGTTATATCCCACACCTGACCTTCGGACAACTGGCTAGATCTTTTTAATCATGTCTGAGCTCCTGAGAACAGGGTGTTGTCACTGAAAGAGCTGTAATTCTCAATTTTTTTTTACATCTTGGATGACAATGTCACATTAAATCTAAAAAAAGTCAAGACTTCACTTCACTTTGTGCCTGTAACTTGCATATATTTTGGACAAACTCCCCTCTATATTATTGTAAAGGGTTCAACAAATAAATAAAACAAAATGAATATTTTGTGGACACTTTGTGCAAATATGTTATATTTATATATGGTATTCTTCTAGATAGGCAGAGCTTTTGGCTATCTTGTTCCTCTATTATGGAATCAACTTCCAGCCTCAGTCTGTGAGGCAGACTCCCTATTTTTTACATTTAAGATTGTTAATAATGTCTTTAACTCTGTAGTCTTTTAAATCACCTCCTACTTATGCCTAGACTGCTGAGGGGAGTCCTAAGCATCTTCACTCTGTCTCTCTTGTCTCTGTCTCACATTGTTCCAGATCATTTAAATAATTTCTATCCTCTGTAGCCTCTGTCCCTTCTCTTTCTGCAGGACCTACCATGATGATGTTGGGTCCTACCATAGTGATGATGGGTCCTATCATGCTGATGTTGGGTCCTACCATGCTGATGTTGGGTCCTACCATGCTGATGTTGGGTCCTATCATGCTGATGTTGGGTCCTACCATGCTGATGTTGGGTCCTACCATGCTGATGTTGGGTCCTATCATG
>JBAMYA010045764.1:0-11483 GCA_037176975.1 Arrhamphus sclerolepis | reverse complement strand
CATACATATATATATATATATATATATATATTTACATATATGAAGACCAGGTATTCTGAAACTCACCCATGGACCTTTTCCACAAGGAAAGTCATTCAGACAGAGTCGTCGAATCTTCTTCTCCAACACAGCAGAAAGGGTTTTTGAAGTCATGACAGTATATTATATGAGCATTTACTTTACAGTCAGTGAAGAGAGATCTACAATAGCTAAACTATAGACAGTAAGCTTGCCTCTGGTGGTCTGGTGTTTGTTTGCAAGGATTTTCTTGTTGCTTGGCAACAGTTGGCCCTCACTTGGAAACCTGCAATGTGTTAAAAGGACTGCTTTTTTGGGGTGGGACATCTGCTCTGATATTTCACCTCCCTTTGCTGCATGAACATATGGAGGTTTCAAAGGAGTAGCATTTTGTTTCACCTCAGTTCTGCCTTGGAAGGTAGTGGGAGAGGAGAAAAAAAAAAAGAGGGCAGACAAACTGCAGCGTCTAAACCATCAGGATTGGCTCAATGAACTAACTAAAATGAAAGATATTTCCAGACAATAATAGAGATGCATTTAACATTTAAGAGAATTAGAATCAAAAGAGGAAAAAGTAAAAAGAAATGAAGAAAAACTAAAACATTTGGGTCCCATATTATGGTCTATGTTTTACGGACCTAATCACTACAGTTTTGTGGACTGACTGACACAAGTAAATTTTGCTCACAAATTAAAAGGAAAAAAAACAGGACACTGAAAACTGCAAATTAAATGCCGTGATTTGTAAAGCTGGGCATCTGATTGGTCATCTTTGTTCCTTAATATAATGGTAATAAAACCGAAAATCGATTTTGTTCCAGGCTGTAAATATGCTTGTTTGTTCTGCAAGACTGGCCAGTTTAACAAGAGAATCAACTGGGATTTGCTCTGTTTTGGAGCCAGCACCTTGGGGTTGGTAGAGGAAGGGGGATGGTTGCAGTTTGGTACAAACCTTTGAGTCACATGACCACATGCTTTGTCCGTAGTTTATATTATCAGTCAATGACTTTAAGCAACACCTTGAAACGCATTGCTTCCTTGCTTGATACCATGGGAAAATCTTAATAAATCAGCAAAGATATCAGAAAGAGAATTGTGGACCTCCACAGGTCTGGTTCATTCTTGGATATAATTTCTCGATACCTGAAGGTGCCACACTCATCTGTTCAACAATTATACACAAGTAAAATCACCACAGAACTGTCCAGCCGTCATATTGGTTAGGAAGGAGTCAGTTCTGTGTGTCAGAGAGACATCCATCCATTATCTATACCCGCTTATTCCTGTGCAGGGTCACAAGGATCTGCTGGAGCCAAGTCATACAGTTTAAAGGCAATGCTGCAAAACACTAAAAAAAAACACAGGAACTTTTGACTTTGAAGATCCATCCATCCATCATCTATACCCACTATTCGCCAGTCCATCGCAGGGCCACATGTAAACATACAACCATTCACACTTTCACTCACACCTAGGGACAATTTAGGGACACCAATCAGCCTAAGGAGCATGTCTTTGGACTGTGGGAGGAAGCTGGAGTACCCAGTGAGAACCCACGCAAGCACGAGCAGAACATGCAAACTCCACACAGAAAGGCCCCTGTGGAGGGACTTTGAAGATATTACTAAAGATTTTTCTCATTATTCTGGCTTTTAGCAAATAGAAATTATTTTGGCAATCCTAACTGACCTAAAACAGGAAGATATTAACATGATTAATGTCAGACAGTGAGAAAAAAAAAAAAAAAGGTTACGCGTCTTTTTATACAGTGTATGTAAACTTCTGATTTCAGCTGTACTTTCAATTGTAAATTTAAAATGGATTTTTGATTTACTATTCAAAAAAAGATTAAGATCATTTCAAAAGGTTTTCACCAAGGTACATTCCTAAAAGAGATGAGTAACTATTTCATCTTACTGGTGACAAAAAGGAAAGAGAGAGGGTAAAAGTTAATTCTGTAATTTGCAATATCTGAATTAACTAAATAACATCTGTTAAAAAAAGAAAGAAAGAAAAATAAAATAAATTAAGATGCCTCTCAAACCATATTTGAAACTACAGAAAAAGAAATTCTGTTTTTCTTCCAATCTATGTCACTATATAAATGATCCCAGACAAATACGGAAGCAGGTTCAGACACAGGGTCTCTCTGGATTAGTTTATGTGCTCAAAAAATGTTCATACTTTCCATGTATAGTTCCAGTAAAGTGTTTTTGATATATAACTGGTCTAACTGTTATGACTAACTAATATGAAGCGGTTAAGCTGATAACACAGTAAACTCATGTAAAATTATAGTTTGTTGTTACTTTATTGAACATCCCCATTAAACATTCACTTAAAAGTCTGAATTAGGACATCGTGAAATTTGTCATGAATTCAGGGAAACAAAAATTATTGTGGATGACAAAAATGAAATAGCCATGTTTAATGTTTTCAAAAAGATTCAAGATTCAAAGATTTTTACTGTCAATTCACTATGTGTCAATGACATACTTGTATAGGAGAATTGAAATGCTGGTTCTCTCTCACCTTACTTGTAAAATCAAAAAAATAAAATATGTATTTAAAAAAAAAGAAAAGAAAAAAAGAAAACAAACACACACACACACTTAAATCAATGTCATGCACTCCTCAGATTGCGGAGGAAGTAGAGGCAGGTTTCAGCCTTCTTGGCCAGTGATGTGGTGTTGTCGGACCAGGAGAGATGCTCAGTGATATGCACCCCTAGGAATTTGGTGCTGCTAATCCTCAGAGGGGGATGCTGTAAATGACCTCTCTTCTTCATGCAGGAAGAGACGTAGTCTTTGCTCCATTGGACCAGTTGGCTCACCTCATTCCTGTAGTTGGCTTCATCGTTGTTAGTGATGAGGCCCACCAGAGTCCTGTCATCTGCAAACTCGATGATGTGGTTGCTGCTGCAGGTTGGTACACAGTCATGGGTCAGCGGGGCGAAGAGGAGCGGGCTGAGCACGCACCCTTGTGGGGCCCCAGTGATCAACATGATGGTCCCAGAGGTGTTACTGCTGACCCTCATGTTCTGTGGCCTCCAGTTTCAAAGAGAGGCGTTTAGTCCCAAATGTTCAAATTTTTTGAATTAGCTTAGCAGGTTGTCTGTTAGCATTTTATCCAAAGAATAATAAAGTCCCAATAATGTTGCTTTCAGAGCAGACTGGAGCTTCATCAGGGCCAAGGTAAGATAGCCTTTCCACTGTGACAATGTGTTGAGTGAAAGTACTTAAAATTATATGTAAATGCACACATTTGAATAAAGAGAAAACACTGTGATTCTGAAAGAAATTTTGAAAAGACAATTGATATTGAATCAATTGCATCAGAACAATAGCTTGTAAAATATCAGTCAGGATATCTGACTATCTGTTTTCTGACACAACAATTTTTTCTAGAAGGTTTCAGTACAGCGTGTAGATAACTCTGTGGCCACTGACGTCGCCTCCACACTAAACCACTATGGTGAATGGTGCCCTGTATCTACAAACATGGGGGAAAAAAATAATCCAGAGATTTTGGGGCAGATTATGCCAAAATAGCGTCATCAATAACAAGAAAAAAAAGTTTCAGGGGTGGTATATAAACGGCATGTGCCAGCTCAGGTGCATTAACTCCACAGCAAACAGAGACAAATCAAACCAGTAACAACATGTATCTGGTTAAAGGTAAGCTCTTTTTAAAGTTGTGGTTACATGGCTTAGGTAGCTGTTGCAACTTATAATTGTTTTGTGATTGTAAAACTGCTATCTTTTTTTTTTTTTAAATAACTGAGATCATTTTATTTGCAACTTTGCTAGATTTAATTTTTTTAAAGTAACACAGTCCTTTTAAGTGTAGTCTTGATGCCCCTTGAACAGTGAGGCTTCTGTTGATCTGAGATACAGACATCAAAACACTCATGTAAAACCTGTTTGCAGAGCTCCTGGTCTTCTTCATCATCACGATGCAGATCTCTTCTGTGGCTTCAAATCCAATTCAGATTGAGAGGTTTCGAGAAATAGTTTGCCTCCCTTTGTCTGATCTCAGGATGGCTGATGAGAAATATGTAAGTAAACATTCTTTAGGTTTATGTGATGTGTATATAGCCTACTGGTAAAAGCAAGTATGTGTATTGTATCAAAACATAAAATTACACTGAGTTCCTTGCTGAAGCAGGTAGAACCATTTCAAATCATTATTTGCAAATGAATGACAGCTGACAGCCTCAGAACTGTGTGCTCCAGCATTACTTTTGTAAAAACTGCTCTTGCCTCCTGCATAGGTACAAGAAATTAATATTAACATCTCTAAAGAGGAGCGAAAAAATTTAAAGCCACTTGAAGGAATACATCTTCCCGTCAGAAATGACACAAAGGAGATCAAGGACTCCCTGTGTGCCATCAATGACTACTTTGAAAACCACCTGCCAGCTGTCATCTGGAGTCTGACGCACAGCAATGAAACAACAAAAAACCTCACCGAGCACACAAAGGCATTTCAAAAGAAGTTCAAACTGATAAGCAGATACCTGAATATATATGCTGACCCAAAACAATGCCACAGAAATGTGACACTTTCAGATTTTTACACTATGAAATATTTTGGCCTTCGGATCATTTACTTTGCTAGGAAATGGACAGAAGGCTACTTGAACAAGAAATGCCCGTAGGTGAACTCTTAGAACACATAAGACATTGTCTTTATTATTTATGTTTTTTTTTTTCCTCCTCAGTGGGGTTTCCATATTAATGTATTTAACCTCTTGTATTTATTTGACTTTGATCTTCTGTTTTCTGTTTTAAAGCTGTACTTTGTCATCTTTAATTTCAGAGATTAAAGAAGATAAAAGATAAAATGTAAATTGTCCTTATTTTATATGGTTTCTTTAAGGTGGTCCCTTTCATGTTAACTCTAATGGGCCATTGGAGTTAACATTTCTTAACTTCAAAACCAGTCTTAAACTTTGAAAGGTTACTAGAAGGCCCTCTTAAATACATCAACACACAAACCTGCAATTCAGCAAATACTTAGCAAAGAATAGGTTCTTCATTAATTTCCCGTTTAATCCAAGATTCATCCCTTTAGTTGTGCTGGGGTTTTGGGCACCTCTCGTCACTCTGCTTCCTTCTATAAGAGGGTATATATAATGTATAATTATGCTACAAGGGAAGGGTTTGGTCCAAACTGAATTCAACAAAGGTGCTATAGAAATAGAAAACCTAGTATGCCAAATCAAGACTAAAAACTGTGATTACCAGCTATGGACAGCTGAATTATTAAATGTGTGTTAGTCGTCCCACAATCTCACATCTTTCAATACTGATCAACCTTCCCCAGGGTACGTTAATAAGTTACTATGGTAACCTAGCCTGATTAAAACAAAGCTCTACCCTCATGAAACAGAAAATCCAACCGAACCCACTAACTCACGTATCCGAATCTATGGTCCAGCATCTTAGTTTAGATTTTTTTTTTTTTTTAATATATATATATATATATGTTTCCCACTATCTCGTTCTGTGTGGAGGTTACTGTAAATTTTACTTCAGTGTTGAATCTGTGTATAGACCATCAGAGAACACTAAATGTATTGGATTGAGGTTTTATACCCACAAAGCTTTTGAATCCTTACAAGTATGTAAGATCCCTGATTGTAGACCCTGCTACTGTAGCAACACACGTTCATAGACCCCTGTCCAAGGTGACCCCTGCTTCAGATGGCACACATTTGAATGAAGTTTCCTTTCAAATCCAAAAGGAGTCGTGGCCCCATTAAAGAAAGACAAAGCCCACATTTTAATAAATATTGCATTATACAAACCTAAATTTAAATAGATAAGTATGTTAGAGAATGTAGGAAATCCCAAAATGTAAGACTGAATCATGTATGGGTTTTCCTATGGTAGCCAGATGAGTTGGAAGAAAAGATTGTTATCTGAGGAGTCGTAATAAAAGTGATCCTCCAAACATGGATGATAGAAAGTGTCACATCAGAGCTTGTTAAGGAGTGAGGTCTCCTGCTGTCATGAACTTCCGTGCTGGTAAGTACCTTGAAGTGAACTTCACTGTCTACTTTATCTATTTGTTGTCCAGGCAGAGAACATGCCGAGAACAGCTCTCAGCCCTCTCTCTGTGCACATGTGCTCATCTTTGTGCAGTTTTAGCCTTCCTGGTTCTGCTCATTGTGCAAGCAGCCTGTCATCCCGTTATGAGCGCAGCGAAAGATGGAGCTGTGCGTGACACCTTCAAGATACTGCGGGGGGAGATCCGCATAGCACTGAACCATCTGGTAAGCATTTGGATGCTTTATCAAATCTATTTACAACTCCGGGCAACACATTGACACTAAGAAATGCATTCAAATGCAAGAGAATATTTTTCAAAGGAGAGAACTGCCGTATGTAAATAGTTTTTTTCCCAGTGCCTTTGCTGGCAGTAGGAATATTAATTAGGCTACCCCTTTAATAAATGTCTCCAGGAACAAAGAAAATATCAAAGGGTCTAAACTGTGAATTGAGTTGCGTTAATTATGTTTCGCTTATACGCAAACAGCAGATTATATTCGCGTAAAACAATAAGAAGTTCTTTTTTCTCCTTTAACTTTTAACTACTCGTGTCCTGCAGACTGATCCAGGACTGCTTCCCAACGTCTCCTGCGAGTCCCTGAACGTCACAGAGCTGCTGGGGAACCAGCGACCCTTCAAGCACCAAGTCCCTTCTTTTAGATGCTACATGGGGAAACTGTCCGAGCGCATCCCCGAGCTGTCCGACAGGCTCGATTCAAGCAGCCGGTACCTTTTAGATGTGGAGAAGCTCCAGAACGGGCGGGCGGTCCCCCAAAACTGCAGTCTTCCCAACTTTGAGCAGGACCTCGACTGTTATGTCTATGCCAAGTGCCTCCTGAAGCTTATGGAAGAACGGTTTAGTAAATTACATCTCTGACTTGTGTCATTTCCTAGTGTAGCTTTATTTTCAAGTCTTAAATTATTTGGCTCCCGCCCCAATTCAAAACTAGAAAATATTTGCCCTTGAATGTTTTTTTTCGCTCTATGTGATAAATTATTATTTATTTAAAAATGATTTGTGTTAATAAAACCAGTCAAAAAATGAGATGCTCTAGTGTTTATTGTGATTAAGAATCTAAGGCATTTAATTTAAGGCATTTTAGAACATGTTGCAAGTAGACATCTGAGAGACCGAAGAACACTCACTGCGTGAGAAAATCTTTTTTTTTTTTTTTCTTAAAACGCCATATAGAAAAATAAAGGGAGAATCAACACAAGTAATCTGAAAAAATAAAGCAGGACATTGTTGGTGAAGCAAAATCTTCCTCTCAGAGATGCAAAACAATAAAAAGGAAACTTAATTTAGACTGTCAAAAATGCTGAAGGCAGTTGTGGGATGAAAAAGTCTAAATCCTCACAAACACGGAGCTATAGGACAGCACAAGTGTCTTCTTTAAGAGGAGGAAACAGTCACAAGAGAAATATCCTTTCCTAGCAACAGCAGCTGAATGAAAATGAAAATTGATCTTATAAAAAACAATAAGTAAATTATTTAAGTGTATTTTTAAAGTTTTCATGAAGTCACATTTCTGGTTTGAGTGTTTTTAAAATGATCTTTAATGCACAAAATGTCAACGATACAGTAGTAACTGGGTGAATAATTACAAAAATATACTATTGGAGGCATTAAGAATGACATTTTCAAGTTTGTCATTTCTTGGAACAGGACTGAAAAATAATGATTTGCACTTGTTTCAAAACACTTTCTCACATTTTCCACTCTCAAATTTCAGTTGAGCTAATGCAAAATGGGTGTTAGTTCCCAGGACCTAGAAGAGACCCGGGATCTTTGTGGAGTAGTTAGACTTTTGTTTGTTGTACATTTGACAGGTGAACTGTCATGTAAAAACGCCTCTCGTTTACAGACACTTGAAATAAACAATCAAAGACTGCAAGCTAAAAGCTGCACAATTATAAAATAAAATAAAAAAAATGCCTTTTGTTACTACTGTAAACCCAAGTTTTGCAAAGGAAAAAAACAAGGCGACAAAATACATACCACAAAATCCACATCTGCCTGAGGAGTGCCGATCACAAAATTAAAAACTAAACTAAAAGATACATCAGTCTGCAAGGAGTACAGGTAAGGCTACTGACCATAAGACTGATTTATGCCTCACATGTTGGCTGTATCTGCGTGGTGTTTAATTTGCAAGCCGTCTACACAGCAGAGCACCACATCAAATATGTTAATCAGAAAACAAATGCACTATAAGGATGGGTAAAACCCTGCTATGGCTTTTGGTGTGCTGTTCTGTGCACTTCCCATGGAAGAGTAATTATTGTTTCATCAAACGTTATAAATTATTGTAACAAAGCAGAAAAAACATGGAGATCGTGATCCATGTAATACAAATTGTACCCTTACTGACAACATGCCTTCCTGCCGAGAAAGATCCTGACTTGATTTGTTTCTAGTGAGTGGGCAATATTCTTACACACTCGTGTAGCCCTGAGTGACCAAAGATTAGAAAAGACCGCTTTTGTACACTAGATCATACTGCTTTGTATTGTCAGTTATGCTCCCTATGAGGGCTGTAAGTAATATGACTCCATCATACGTCTATGAAAGTCCATGAGAGTAACATATCCAAGATGACCTCCATCTTCTGTAATGTGAACAGTGAGCAAAAGGCAGGAGGTTGGTGTGAATGGAGACCCATGAGGAACCACTGCTGTTAACTAGCAATGTAGCATTCACCTGAGTAAATAACAGATGGAAAATTTAACAAAATTAACATTCTGCTGTTGTTCTGATGATGTCTCAGGAGAGCTACAACATCCTGGTGTGAGGTCTTCCAAGGAGAAGCTCTAGAGAAAAAAAAAGAGAAACCCCTTGCACTGGAAAAATACCAAATTAATCTCACCTCCTGGCTTTTTACTCTGAGTGAAGACACATAATTAACATTCACTCAGCATTTTCCCCTTTAAACACAATGCTGCTTTGTGTTTTTTACATTAAAACAGTCACTTTAATCCACATCCACATTGTTGTTCAAAAAAAAAAAAAAAATTAAACCACAAGTACCAGCTATTCTATGTACGGATACAAATATTTAGAAATTGCCACCTAGATTAGGTGAAGCTACTGCATCATTCCTGTTAAAACCGTGTGCAACAAACCATATGCACAATTGTCCTACATTCAATGTAAAAGTAGTCCAGTCTCAGGTAACACAGTGGTTTCGCTGATCTCTCTGGGAATTGCAGAATTCCTGGAAGCATGACTACACGTCTGCATGTGTGACAGCCTGGACGGCTTCTTCAGGGAGAAGAGAGGGATCACTGAGGATGGATGTCGTTCTGCTCAGCTGACGGAGTGTACTCAGCACCACTGAAAACACATAAATCCCATATTAATTA
Organism: Arrhamphus sclerolepis; assembly: GCA_037176975.1. NCBI lineage: Eukaryota > Metazoa > Chordata > Actinopteri > Beloniformes > Hemiramphidae > Arrhamphus > Arrhamphus sclerolepis. The sequence continues at coordinate 2,046 of JBAMYA010045764.1, read as the reverse complement.
CCATAATCTGACAAAGTATGAAATTCAATTCATATGCTTCTTCACCTCCATTGCTATGGACTATTGACCCTATGTAAATAAAAGCCTCCACTTTCTTTATCTCTGCTCCCTGTAGCCTCATTGTTCCACTTGGGTTCCTCTCATTCACATACACATTCCTAACAGGTAGCATACAGCCAAACTAGTTACACAGTGGTTTGGGAACAACCAAGTTAATGTTTTGGAGTGGCCATCAACAAGCAGAGCTGAAAAGGAGAGTGCGAGCAAGGTAGTCTATACCAAATACTATGAAAATGTATGGAAACGTCTGCCTGTGAAGAAATCAATTTAAAAAAAAAAATCTCATTATTCTGGCATTCAGCAAATAGAAATAATTTAGTTAATGCTAATTGACCTTAAACAGATTATTTTTATATTGTAAACAAGAGAAAGCAAACAAAATAGAAATAGTGATTATTATTTTTATTTCACTGGATTTCTACTTAGGAGACTGTCATTTGAATATAAATTGGTTAGTTTCACAAACTAACACCTATGTTAAAAAAAACAACCCAAACACTGTGATAAAAAAAAGACCTTCTAATTAGACTATTTAAAACTTGGGAGGAAAAAATGATAATCACAATGATAAAAAAAATAATACAGGAAGATCCAACTGATCATCTAAAAGTCATTTTCATTAAAATATCATTAATCAGGGCTGCAGAGGCTTGCATATCATTTCAACCAAATTTACACAATCCAGCCCTGAAAAACTGAGGGCAGTGTCAGGCTTGACATGTGAATTGAAATCTTAGTTTTTGGTGAGAGATACTGAACCATATTCAAGGTGAACATGGCTAATACTACCCCAGTGACATTGCCATGATACTAAGCCACAGAGGTTAGTGCCTTGTAGGGTTATGTTCATTTATCTTAGTCATTTGAAGCTCGAATGGGGGAAACAGTCATTGTTCAACAACCTAATATTGAGGCAGTCATGGAAAACAACAGCGAGCCCCCTCCACGTCCTGTGAGACAAGGGGTGGCAGTGAACGAGTATTACGGGCGACACAGGTGCTTTAAATGTATAAATTCCCCTTGTTGCTGCCAGTTTTCAGACAGGAACAAGACGTCAAGATCCTTCTGGATGAGCAAGTCTCAATTTATAAAGGCAATGATAAAGAATCAGTATGTAATTATATACCAGTTTCAGTGTTACCCCAATTTTTTAAATACTTGAAAAACTTTTTGCAAACAGACTCGACACCTTTCTTAACAAATATGAGGTATTAAATGATCATCAGTATCAGTTTAGGAGTAATCGCTCAACATCTTTAGCAGTGATGGAATTTATTGAACATGTAGCAACAGCTGTTGATCAACATCTAAACATAGTTGGTGCGTTTACTGATTTGAGTAAGGCATTTGACACCACTGACCATACTGAGGTGAAAGATTTGAGAGATTTATTTATTTTTCAAAATATTAAAACAAGAACCAACGTGAAATCAAGAAGTGTTTCATTCTTATGGAATGAACTAAGTGATCAGTTTAAACAGTGTATTTTGCTGAAAAGGTTTTAAAAAAGAATTGAAGTGTCAATGACAATTGTATTGTAAATCCTGTGTAAACATGTAGACATATGCTTATGCACATATAAAATATTTGACTTTGTAATAAAAGTCTTGGAGTCAAACTAAGAAATTACACAAATTTTGAAATTTGTATCAGGTCAAATTCAAGGGAACTTACAGTGGGGCAAAGAAGTATTTAGTCAATCATCAATTGTGCAAGTTCTCCCACTTAAAAAGATGAGAGAGGCCTGTAATTTTCATCATAGATATACCTCAACTATGAAGAGACAAAATGAGAAAATAAAATCCAGAAAATCACATTGGCCGATTTTTAAAGAATTTGTTTGCAAATCATGGTGGAAAATAAATATTTGGTCAATAACAAAAGTTCATCTCAATACTATGTTATATACCCTTTGTTGGCAATGACAGAGGTCAAACGTTTTCTGGAAGTCTTCACAAGGTTTTCACCACTGTTGCTGATATCTTG
>JBAMYA010045763.1:0-11483 GCA_037176975.1 Arrhamphus sclerolepis | reverse complement strand
CCCCCCCCCCCCCCCCCCCCCCCCCCCCCCCCCCCCCCCCCCCCCCCCCCCCCCCCCCCCCCCCCACCTCCCCCCCCTCTAGCCCACAGCAGGAGAGTAAAGTGCATCACAGCGAGAACATGGAGATGCTGACAGAGCTGGTTAAGTAAGCCAAGCACACTCTGCATGAGGTTAACTCCCAGTTGATATTTTCCCTTTGCAGGCGACCGCAGACAGATGAATGATCTCTCTGTTCCTGGAAGCTTTATTAGCCCTGCTGTTCTAGACGCTGGTAATTTCTCATTGATGATAATGACAGTAATTAAATAAGATTGGTACTTTAATGCAATTTAATCATGAGGCAGATGAGAGACAGGATGTTTGCGGCTGGCTCTGAAGACCGCGTTGCATGCGGTGAATTTAAAAAAAAAAAAAAAAAACCCACAGAGCCGAGTTTTTACTTTGGCATCTCTGTCAGAAAGTTCAGAGACCAGCCTGGTATCAGTTCCGCTCAAATGAGCCGCTCGACAACGGGAGGACGTTGTCGAGCGGCTAAGTGGATAAGTTTACTTTTGCTCGTGTCACCTTTTGTGGAAAATAAATCCTAAACGGACTATGTAGGGCTTCCCGCTATTACTCAATTCTGGAAAAACTCTCAGGAGAGGGCGGGGACGTTCATTATTCTGAGATAAATGTGATTCATGGAGCACAACAGTTGATAACATGGAGATAAATGTCCGCTTTAGTGGTGCCTGTTGGCCCAACGTGTCAACGAGGCTGCAGGAAAGCGCCTGTAATCCAGGATATCTCTTAGTGCAGATGTTTTAATATTGCGAGGGCGAGCACATGCCCAGTGGGTCATGCAGTAGGAGTGGATTTAATTTACTCCCATAATGCTTTGTTTTACTAGTCAATAACTTTATCAACTACAATTTGCAAGAGAGCAAAAGAGCAACATATTAGCAGTTTGACTAATGAGGATCTAATCAAGCACCTCCTCAGATGGAGGTTTTAATTGGCCTCAGATGCATCTATTTGAGGATGTGAATAATGATGGTCAAACTCCAGACCGAAAGGATGCTGCTTGTTTGACGTTGTCAACCAGAGCTACTTACAGATACCTGCAGAGCACCTTTATTGTTTGTTTGTTTGTTTTTTCCTTTTTGCCTCTAATGGCCAGATCAGTTGGGAGCTGCTGGAATCTCAGAAACAAGACTTTAAAAGGAGTAAATTTGCTCCAAAAGCAGAGAAAAAGTAAGTGTGAGGTTGTGAAGAAACGCCCAGTTTGTGAGAATGAAGGTTTTTATTCTGAGGGATTTGTGTTAGCTCTCAGTTAGACTCGTCCTGTTCAAATTAGCCCTGGCTTGCAAAGAAATGGAGGTAGTTTAATCCTTCAAACACAAAGATATTGAAGGATACCCACTTTATGTTCATGGCTGACTCAGAGGGCTGGTGTATCTGGTGCTTTGCATCAGCTGAGTTCAACTCCACAGCAGCGGCAGCAGAGATTTTACACCATCAAAACACTGGAATCAGTTTAAAAATTCAACATTCAGAAATATAAAGTAGAATAGGATTGAAAAGCGTACTGATTGTGTGTGACTCGTTGCTCATAATCATCCTGCAGGGAGAAGTTGTTTTCAGATCAGCTGTTAAACTGAGCGTCCGTACCAGGGTTCTAATAGCTTTGAATTGTTAAGACGGTTTTATTTTTATGTTGTTTTTCCATGTTTGAATATTTCAGTTTAGTTTCAGTTAGTTTAACAAACGCGTCTGTAGTTTTAGCTGCGTTTTAGTTTCTGAGGTGTTGACTTACAGATATCGACAAAAACAATCCTCAACCTCTTGGCCTCTGGGCCTGTTTTAGACTGAAAATTGAATATCCGTAATGAAAATAGTCTATTTCTCCCACCACAAGTTCAATTTGAATACTTTTGGTGTGGTATAAGGAAGTAAAGGGAACACTTGTGAGATTTGCTAAAATGTGTAAATATCTGTGTATGTGTTGCTGGTTAAGAGTAAGTGATGATGGCACAAAACACAAATGGAAGATTTCCACAATTGGGTGACTTTTGGGCTCAACAGGCTAAGACACATAGATAACTCCTCATTTGCTGAACAACACTCCTTCTGCATCCAACTGAGCCTTTTATGCTCAAGGTTTGAAATGGATACAGAAATAGACAGAGGCTTTCATCTGTACTCTGCGTTGATTTTGTTCGTTTTTTTTTCATATGTAATCTAGATTCTTACAAATTCGGATGAAACAGAGCATTACCACCAGAAGTTGTGGGGGCAGTATTGAGTCGAGAAGCTAAACACACAAAAATGATGAAGAAGAAAATTAATTTTTAAAGTGGTGGAAATTTTCAGAGTGCTTTTGCAACCTAGTCCAAAGATTCACCAAATTAATACAATGGAACCACTCTAGGACATGGACTGTATTCAAAATAGAGATTGGGAAAGAGCTTCAAGTTACCGCAACAGTAGCGAGAGTTACCATGTTTGTTGATATCAGTAGCTGACTGGTCACTGCCAACGCAAATGAAGGATAGATGTATGTAGCATAGTAATGGAAACCACATGTGGAAAGGACAGATGTACAAACGTACGAAAATGGAGCATCAGCTACGCTTTACCTGCAGAAAACAGCTGTCACAGAGCTTTGGAGACGAATGGAAGAACTCCTAACAAGGAGGCTGGCTAGTAGCAACTCAGAAAGGGCCATACAGGAGACACGTAAAACCAACCTCTATCCTCACAAGTTTCATTGCAAACTAGTTACCAGTGTGCAGAGAAAATCGACTAAACCTGTTTGTGTGTAGCTTTGGGTACTTGTATTTGTAAAACATGATTTGTAAACCATATGAATGGTTTGAATAATTAGATCAGTGGTGGGATAAAGTAGACCAATGGACACGCATAAAACAATTGAATTAAAATATGGGCTCAGTTTACCAATCAATTCTATCTTCCTTTTTTTTCAGTAATTCTGAAGGCTTGCTTGATTCAACACACTGAACTGCTGCTGCTGGTTTGTGAACACTGGACTGATATGCAAACATGAGATGCAAATACACAGATTCATGTATTCTCACCCATTTGCTTGAATGAGGAATGATGTGGACAGCGTAGTGGAGCACACAGGGGCATGGCACTGCCTTTGAAAACTCGAGTATCACGTGCAAATTATATGGGACCTTCTAGTTGCAGATAAAGACAGGTGAATATTCGCATTGTACCACTCTTCTCCTAAAATGTTGCCTTTACACTTTGCATTAAAAGATTTTAGTGGTTTTTCTATCATCTGAGCCACACAACCCAAGTACAGCTTTGAACATGTCATTTAGCCTCCTTTTTAGCTCCCTGAATAATTCACTTTTACCACAAGTTTTCATCCCATGTCCCTTGTTGATGGGTTTGTTAGTAGTGTAGTTACAGTAGTAACAGTGTAGTTGAAGCGCTGGCATTATGTGACACTTACTTACTCAGAGCCAGACGAAGATGGCCGACCTCCAGAGGTTAGCTTCGCCATCCATAATCATCCGCTTTGCAGAAATGCTTTATTGTGAAATGGGTCTCATACCCCTCCCACTCAACCGTTGCCATTTCCCTTAGAGTATTTTATTGCATAAAGTTGCAATTTAAAGAGTCCAATCAAAGAAAACGAATAGAGATGCACAAACTACTTTCTTTCTTTTTTCAAATGAGTTGTACATCTAACAATCCAGTTTAATTATGTGTTACACCTTCATTAATGCTGGTCTACATTCAAAGCAGTAAGAACTGTAAAACAAACCTGTTACTAGCTATGGTTCATATGTGATATTCTAAGTGGATGAACATGTGAAATCTAAAACATTTTATGTGTTTACTTCTTTAGATCACGATGACACTTGGAAGTCAGATTTTTCATTTCTAAGGGTCATGAACCTGAAGATTTCACTAAGTCAAGGTGGTTGGTTAGCAAATAACAAATAGTTACTGAGTTATAATTGCATTTACAGTAAAACAGCCCAAATGACAGAGACAAGTGACAATCATCTCAACAGAAACTTCAAGTGTTGCTTCCTGTGTACTGGGAACTGAAACTGTACTGTATGTTGGTGCTGCAAGTTTGCAGATGCATCCTACTCATAAAAGAGCACTGAAGTCTAACTAACTTTTTCTTATAGAAACATACGAGATAATAGAAGTCCAGCAACAACGCACATTTGTGGTCTTACATTTCTAAGAACAGCTGGACAGTTTTTATCATCTGACATGGTTCACAGGTTGTTACACGTAATCAAAATCTTTTTAGAATGAGGAATCTTAATAATTTAGGTGTTATATGCATGTTCATGTTTGCACAACCAACTCATTTAAGGTAACAGAGTTGACTTCATTTAAGAAGAACTCAAATGTTTCATGTTTTAGTCAAACTATGGTGAAGAAAGGGCACACACACACACACACACACACACACACTCCTGTGTACCCCTGATCAGTGGTCTGAGTGGTCTGGGGTTTCTCCTGGCCTGCTGTGCTGCAGGGGCTAGCCGGGTGGCCTATTGGGCCGGGTCTGGCTCTGTTTCCTTTGTGTTGTAGGGCTGCAGCTCCTCAGTCCTACTATTCACCTACCATTAACTTCCTTTTCCTTACACACGTGCACAGTTGCATGCACATGCACGGTTACATATGGGTGACAGCAGAGAAGCATGTATGCTATGCACATGCATTCGTGCACATGCATTCGTGCACATGCATCCGTGCACATGCATCCGTGCACATGCATCCGTGCAGATGCTTTAATGACCTCCAGCTATCATCCAAGAATATGTGAAGTGTCTGTCTGCTGATAAAATACTGCTTCAGCATTGTTGTTTTCTTGGTTTTGTTTTTTGTTTTTAAATTTAAAAAAAACAAACAGTTATTCATTATGTATCTTGGTGAATAGGTTGTCTCTTGTCTTTTTGTGTATGGCTCTGCTGTTTTTTTGTTGTTGTCATGTCCACCGTCCCTCTGTCCTCTCCTTCTGTCCCGTCAGCCTACGCTGTCCAGTAACCTTCCCAGTTAAAGATAATAAAGACTGCAGCAGAAGGAGTATTTCAGACTCCTCCTTTGCAGAGTAAAATTTGCTGAGTTATGGGAAGGAGCTACCAGTTCTATAATGCTGATTGTCTAACTTGCTAGACAGGACAGGTTTAAGGAAGAAAAAAAAAAAAAAATCAAATAATAATAAAAAAGAAGAGAAAAGGCAGTCCATATCAATGCATGGGTCAGTGTCACTAGAAGAGCTCCTCCTGCTGAAGCACTTCCTGTTGCTGATGAATGACTTCTCACAGATGTTTCTGGTAACCAGAGGAACTCTAGCGCCCCTCAGAGCCCAGACACTGAAACTGGCTGAAGAGAGAATGACAGCTGTCACTCTGTGCTCTTTGTTTCCTTTCTCATCCTATCAGTAAGAGGCGGGTGTACCGGACTCTTTTATTAAGATATTCGAGTTTGTTTCTCTGAAGCTGCAGTCTTTTCAGAAGATTGAGCTGTTGAGAAGCTTTTTTGTGAAGTATAGATTTCGGGTTTATTAAAACAAGATCATGCATGATATCTTGCCAGATCTGTGGCAAGGTATCTGAAATTTTTACTTGTGCGCAGTGACTGAGGCTGGTTTGATCTTGATCAGTTTTTTTTTTCGTTTTTACCACATTGGTTAAAAGGTAGCTAAATCGGTACCAGGTTTCACCACAAGACTAAAAACAGCATTTTATCTTCATACTACAACAATCAATCATGATTAATAAAATTCAACTTTATTTGTACAGCCACTTTTACAAAAGAAATTGTCGCGAATCAATTTTCAGGGACCCTGAGCATGAAAACCGAGTAACACATTAATAGAAAGAAGCAGTGACCAATAAAGTAACTCCTCAACTGAGGGGAAAAAAATATTTCAGCCAAACATTGAATGATTATTGTTGGTTTCCACTGACCATTGATATGGCATCTGTTTACAATATCTTAAAAAATGTACATCAGCAAAGATTTTCAATTAGCTGCATATGGTTTTTTTTGTATGTTTGTTTTTTTTTAATCTAATGTCAGATTTCAGTGTTCCTTTAGTTCTTTGCATGATGAAGTTTGTCCTCTGCTGCTATTTTTCTGGTTCTACAGTGTGTCAGGTCTCAAATCTCAGACACTCATACGTTGTACGTCTTGTTGTCACCAGAAGAGGGCGCACAAATTATGAGTTGTTGTACGCAAACATCTATATGGTGCCAGTTATGATTGAGAAACCCTTTGTGTTCGGTACAGTTGAAGTCATTTTTGGGAGAGAAACTACACACTTAAACAACAAATTTGATAAAGAAAAAGGTTTAAGTGAACCTGAGAGAAGTTACATCTGAGCTTTTGCTTAGCAGTGGATATAAAGCCATGACATGCATTGCTAACACAGTTCACCAGCCATGTGTGCCTTTTAGAAACAGGAGTTTGTTTTCTTGGTTTTTCCCCATGGTTGCTTTCAGTTATCATAAACGTCTTGCACTGATGATTGAGAATGAATGAGATATTGTCATCTTGGAAGAGAAACATCAGGTCATTAAGTCTGACCCCAGATCATAATACTACCACCACTGATTTGTGCAGTAGACACTCGATGATGGGTGTACACTGTATAACACGCTTGGAAATAAACAGTTTCTCCTTTTTTATTGTTAAATTCATATTTTTTTTTCCCAACCTAATATATATTTTTGTTCTCTGCATCATCTTGTGAGCTGTTCTAACAAGTAAATTTCCCTGCTGAGGATCAATAAAGTTTAATTTTATCTCGTCTTATCTGTCATTGGAAAATATTACAGGAGTTGTGTATTTTTGTGGCTTTTTTCAAAATTTGCTTTTGTACTTGGGCCTGCTGAAGTTCCTAAATACAGTTATTTAGCTGGTGAAGGGTAACCCTAACCTGACGTGTCCATCACTCTGGAATGTGCTCCCTAACGTAACACTTGTGTGTGTATATTTTACTGTTAAACATAATATTAAATGTTACTGTTGACAGTCTTGGATTAGATTTCTGATCACTTACATTTTTGGTAAATTCTGATTCATTCATTTTTTTTTCAACCATATATCTTCATGGAAGACAATGGCGTACCAGTATATCTCCAGGTTTAAATAACACATTGGACTGCTTTTTTTTTGTTTTGTTTTTTTACCCAAACTACTCAGTTGTTTTGCTTACCAGATGCAGACACATTTTTCCAGCAACACGACGTTTTCGCCTGACGTGGTTTTTGTTTGATGAACGAAAAGGTTGCTGCGTCAGTTAATAGTTGAATAACTTGCTCACACATACACTTATCTCACCTGAGCAGGCGTTCTGCAGCACATGGATTCATCTACATAAATAAACAAGGCATCCCTGCACACACATATGATCAGGCTATAAAAAAATGCACGTCTTGTTGCTGGCACCCACACGCATTTCCATTTACACAACTCAAACTGAAGGTAAACCAGGTGTTTTTTTGGTTTTTGGGTTTTTTTTTTAACAGAATGAGCTTCATCTCTCTGGGGGTTTGAGCGCGCTCACACCCACAACAAATCCACTGAGCGACAATCAGTTCAGATCTTCATTGCACAACAGCTTCAGTCCTAAAACGAATGCAACGTATGCACACGCAGATAATGCATAACAAGTTGGCATTAACATTAACTGTAACAACATTTCATGTGAAATGAGATTGGGATCATGACAACAGTATTTGCATTTGTGGTTATTTGCACCTACCTGTCTAGAGACTGAAAGTGCAAGCTTCTGCACCCTCAAAAAGGAAGTAGGCGAGGTCTGTTTTCACAGCAGCAGTTCTTCAGAAACACATTCCAGAGGTAATGTTTTGAAGCCTTCCGCTATGTGTGTGAAATGATGAAGCAGTGCGTAAACGAAGGGCGAAAAAGAATTTCATGCTTCTATCTAACCGTCTTCTTTTTTTTTTAGGCCTGCTTGAGCTTGCTGTTTCCATGGACTCTACGGCACCTTTGGGGATTTAAATTATTTTGAGCAACAAGTTTGTTTCTTTTTTTGTTAATAAATCAAGAGGAAGTGAAACTGAGGTGTTATTTGATACACCAGAAGAAATAATCTTTCCTCCGTAGTGGATTGTTCAGATTCAACGCTGTCACGATGCCTGTGATTGTGCTAGAGGCCCGGGACTTCATTAGTCCTCTTTTTTTGGTGCGAACATTGGAAGTCATCTCCACCTGCACAGCCTTCAGCCTCTTGGCGTCGTTGAAGACTACGGATCAATCTTGTGACATTTTCAAGAACTTCTGCATGTTTACCTGGTGTTTCTTCTTCACGCTTACACTCCTCATCCACATTCTCAGCATTATCCAGTTTCACAGCCTCATCCGGATATCCTGGAAGAACCTGACAATGACTGTGGCGGTGTTGGGAGCGCTGATGAACCTCAGCACATCTGTGCTTTTCCCTTGGATGGTAATGGACCGAAAGGATGTGTCAGCATGCTCTGTGGCGGCGGCGGTGGCCCCGTGCCTCACCTTCCTGGCCTATACCTCAGAGTCCTTCCTGCTCTGTTCCCAGGCCCATGAGCAAAGAGGGTACATGGGCAGCATGCCTGGTCTCCTGAAGATACTCCAGATGTGGGGAGGCTGTCAGATGATACCCCTGGTTGTGAAGTTGATCCCCATTCTGTCTGAAAAACCTCACTCCTGGCACCTAACGGCGTCAAGTGTGTCATACGGCATCTGCATCCTCTTGTCTCTTGTCACGCTGGTGGTGATCTTAGGTGACTTTGCGGGACGATGCCTCCTGCCTTTTGACAGATTTTTGGCCGGCTTCAGTCTGGTTGGGGTGCTGCTCTATATGTTGACCACGGTTATTTGTTTCACCAAGACACTGCAGCTGAAAGACGAGTCACAAAAGCAGCTGGTTATCATGGAAACACTGGTTTCCAGTGTCACCCTGTTAGCTTACACAGTGGACCTTGCCTTCTGCGTCAAACTGTTGTGTGACAGGAGTCACATATGAAACTGCATTTAAGTAACTGATCTCCTATAAATATTTTGGATAAAATAATGCCTTTTCCACATTTGTAAACAGCTTCAATGAACATTTTCACCCTTAGTCATTGATGTAATTCAAATTCTCTTTACTACTTGTGCACATAAAAGAGTTAAAATAAATGTGTAAAACTGACCACCGTGAACACTTTGTGGTGTGTGTGTGCTGTAAACAGCTACAGTTTTGATACAGTTGTGATCTTCATGACGTTGTCATACCAAGATGTTATGATGGGATATTTCGTTGAGGTGGAAACTGTCTTTGTGGACTTCAAGCTGAGCTTTTTGTGCTTATTATATTCTGGTTGGTATGATTAAAAATGGTGTGCATGATCTCTGCATCATCTGTTAGTTAACCGTTAGCATTATCATTAGCTACGGGTTAACATCTGATGGGCATTTTTTTCCCGGGCTACGCGAGAGTTCGTTCATGAGTTATGGAGGTATGGTTTTCTGTGACGGAAGGAAGAGGCTGAGCTGTATATTTTTAAAATTCACGTCATTGTTGCATATTTTCCACTAATCTTTTACTCCCCCTTTAAGTAAGATCATATGCCGCTGTTGGGTTGTCGTCTGGAATCTTACTTTGATGGCAAAATACTAAAACACAGTTGAGCATTTTTTTCCTAGCATACATGACAGAGAAACATACACAAAGCAGGTTCGCAGCAATAATGAATGGCTTCAGCAGGAATGTCAGAATTATCAGATGAGTTGAGTTTCTTGAATTTAGAAATTCTTTGACTTTATTTAAAAAAAAAAGAATAAGACATTTTTCATCCAATGGAAAACAGATTCTTTTTTATTTTATTTCATTTCATTTTGCACCCTGCTAGAGGCAATTCCATCTGTTTTAGGGTGAAAGGTGGGGTACACCTTAGACAGATCGCCAGTCCATTGCAGGGCCTTTATTTTATTTTATTTTATTTTGTTTTATTTTATTTATTTTTTTGCTGTTGACTGTTTGTTAGGACTGCTGGCAGGCCATTCCATCCTCTCCACTCCCCAACTCTGGAGGTAGACTCTTGATTAAAAACGCTCTGTGGGGGACAAATGTTGTCATCTCTGAGAATAGTTTGGTCCCAGTCTGTGGAGATATGGGATTGCCACTGGTTGAGAATTTAATCTAGATATCCCTCTGCACTGAGTTTGCTTGAAATGATGACAAGCCAGCAATCACCAAAGCATTCTCCACACTTTGACCTCATGATCCAAGTGCTCTTGGCAGAATCTTGATTCATCACTAAACATACTACGTGTACAAGTGGGCCTGACAGTGAAGGTCAGGCCTCCTAGCTGCCCTATGAGACGTGATTGGCGGCATGAAGCCTCTTCCAGGTTTGTCTTGGCAGACGCCTGACTGCAAATCTGTAGAAGAACAGTGCATTCACACGCACGTGCTGTGGGAGCGCATGGCAGAGAAGGAGTCCAATGCATCGGGTTGATTTTTTTCTGGTCATGACGACACAAACTGCTGCTGAAATATCCAGGAAGAAGGTAATTTGTTGTGTTGACCAGCAAACTACTAACAGTATGTGCAATAGGGATGAGTGCAATTCATGAAGCACTTTAAAATGCAATAATATGCAATAATATCAAGCGCTGAGCACTTTGGTTAGCACTAGCAGCTCTTTAGCACCTTGCACTTTAACATTTTACTAATTCAGCAACATGGAAGATGTCTGTCCTCTGTACTCAATAATTTGTATTGCCTTTGCTTTTGTGTTTGTTTGTTTGTTTTATCTCCTTCTTCACTGACATTCATTTTATTGTTGCTTTCTTCTATTAACACCAACCTGCCAATGGGACTGGAGATGAAAATTAGAATTGGCTATAATCTCATGCATATTTACATATAAATTTTGATCAATATGTATGTCCCATTTTTAAAAATAAAATATATAAATAAAATAAATAAAACTAGTAACTATGCTCTGGAAAAGTAGCCAGGGAGCTGAATGAAAGGATTCCTGATTCTTGCTCCACGGGAGTCGGCTCTTCCAATAGCCAAAACAATGTAAAGCAAGGCAAGTTTATTTCTAGAGCACAATTCATACATAAGGTAATTCAAAGTACTTTACATCTACATAAAATCACAAGAGGCAAATAAAATCATTCCATAAAACATATAACATATAATCAATAATTAATTAAATTAAAAATGAAGAGTGCAGAATAAAAATGTAATTTAAAATTTAAAAATTAAAAATTTAGTAGAAGAGAGGGCAGAAAGACGAAAACAGCAGTCAAAACTATTTTGCTTTTGGTTCTAAGATTCAGGATCAAAATAACTGTGAATTTGGAACTTTATTCAAATGCACCTGAGAACAGGTGAGTCTTTAACCTGGATTTAAATAAACTGACTGTTTCAGCTGATCTGAGGCTTTCTGGGAGTTTGTTCCAGATATGCGGAGCATAGAAGCTGAATGCAGCTTCTCCAT
>JBAMYA010045762.1:0-11483 GCA_037176975.1 Arrhamphus sclerolepis | reverse complement strand
CGACTGTATATAAAACATTAACAGTAACTTTTTAAAACTCCAAAACAGAGTTTGTGCCAAGTGGGAAGTGATACAAAAAATTTACCCTGCGTCTATTACATTTGCTGCCATGTTGTATGGATTCAAACGTATTTTCGGAGAAGAAGCTGTCTTTGGTGCCAAAGACAAGCAGTTTGAACTCATAAAACAAAGGAGAGATTACACATAATGTGAGGGAAAATGGGTTAATTTTGTTTGGAATTTTACGATCCACAAATTGTGATCTTGGTGGTTGCTAAAGCACGTGATCCTGGGAGAATGTGTGGCAAGAGTCCAAGGTGTGGTAAAGTGGTACCAAGAGGTGAAGACTGGCATGAGGACACCTTGGCACAAAGAGAGGACAAGATTACTTTGGGTTTAGTCACTAGATTAAGGTTGTAAATAGTCTGGACTAGTAGAACAGTCTGAAGACGGCTAGAAGAGCGGGATCCACGCACTGGCATGATGAATGAGGGTCAACAGGAGCAGCAGAAGATCAGAACCTTTCTAAATACTCACACATCCAAACACAGTCACTGATGGCCAAACTGCAAGAATGAAGAGAAAGAAAAATGGTAGAAAGTCGCCCTTAAATTAAGATGGTATGTATATATATATATGACATATAAATGATTACTTTGCTTTAGTAATAGAGTCATTACTATAGTCTAATTTCCCAACTCTTAGTAAAGTCAGATGAATCTTACTTAGAGGCTGTTTCATACTCATATTGTTTGTTCAGGTGTTTCCAGGCAGTGTAAGAGGGAGCTAACGAGGATGAATAAAAAAAAACCCACCATCTATGTGTTATTATTAACTTGTTACCGATCTGTTCACCACCCCAGAGTGTGACCCAGCTTAGAACCAACAGGTGAGGGATTATGGGCATACGCTATGTCACACATCATGCACTTAAGACTCGTGTTACACGGGTTTCCAATAAATAGTCCTACCAACTAGTCTTTGACCTTTGTTGCTTTTCCTTTGTTGGACTGTCAGTACTGTACATAGACCAGGAGACTATTTTAACACAGGAGTGTATGGACTTGTCTCTGATTGAGACACCTAATCACAGACTCTATCCAAGCTGTTGCTGAACAAAAGAAAGATGACTCACATATGGAAAACATTTAAAGCGGTTGCCAGTCTTGTCGGGAACAGACATCCCAGCAAGATTACATGGTCAGAGAATGTATCCAAGAGCAATACCTAAGAGCAACATTTCAGGCTCTATAGAGGAACCTTTATCAGGAATCCATATGAAAAAGGCCGTACCAGGTCAAGTCAGCACCGCATCAATCAGCATCAGAGGAGGCGGGACATAGCTGAGATGTAGTTGCTCGTTGGTTGCTCAATAACCTGATTATCTTTGGCTAGCACATCAACTAAATTGTCCCCATCCGTCTGGTTCCCACAAACAGGGATGCATGTCTCCTTCTCTGATTGCAGCTGGGAGGAGCTGTCTGCTCCTGATCAGGCCAATTAACCCTTTATCAAGTTCTGCCCATAGACCTGCCCCTCTGTTTCTGTTGCTAGGTCGGACAAAATTATCATCTCTCCCGTTCACTCCCATTGTAAAAATGGGTTTTGCTTTGTTGCTAATTAATGTACCAAAGAAAACCAATGGCAACTGGATATTAATAAAAAGGAACACTTGGGGTACGTGTAGTGAGCATGAAAAATGAGGGTTTTTCCAAAAAAACAGGATGTTTTGATTAGTTTAGTTAACAGCATGGCAGAGAAGCAGCTGATGCTGGCAGCCTCCCACCAACAGACTTACCTTTGAAAACTATTTGTGACCACTTTTTTGAGCCAGGGCTCACAGATATCTTAGCAGGTGTCACTTTTACAAGTGCCCCAAGCACACCGTTTAACCATTTTAAGAAAAATAAAACACTTTCGCGGCTGTAGCTATGGGGTGTAGCCTGCTGCCTAGCCTACTTTGTTTTGGTGGCACAGCTCGGATTTCTGCCTGTTTTGGGATAGAAATACGCTGCACCCTCACTACACTGTGTGCAGTGTTTTCCAAAGTGTTCATTTTTACTAAGACAAAGTTCAACAAAAAAATAATCCAACGATTTAAATGGTGATACAAGCAAATAAAAACTACACTCTTTACATTGTTGTGAATAAGAGAGGCGGATATTTTGTCTAACCGGATATTCCGCCCCGGATGTAGCAACGGAGTATGATTTTTCTGGTTGGTCAGTCAGGGACCAATCAGAAGGCTGATAAAGGGTCAATTGAGCAATCCGACAAGTACACCAGCAAATCTACAAAAGTACAGCCGAGAAAGAGAAGGACTGATATGTTGCAGTGACCCAGAGTCCAGACCTCAACTTAACTTAAATCCAGTGTCAACAACTTAAGAGTTGTGTAAATAAATGCAAACCTCAAAGAACTGATGCAAAGTTGTAAAGAACAGTGGGACAAATTTTCTCTTAAAAGAATACAGCGGTAACTGATTTATACAGCGACTTACAAGACACCCAAAGCAAAATGTCACACAGGCAACATTAAATTCAAGTTATTGCTACTAAAGCGAGATGTAAAAGCTACTGAACCAGGAGGTGTATTTAGTTTTTTTTAAAAGATTTCTTCTGCAATTTAGCAGAATAAATGCTGCCATGCCACTATGATCTTGGTAAATGTGTCACGTATTGTTGTTAATTCCATTTCTGAGATTATGTGCTTATACAGAACCCTACGCTGTATTGTATAACATGTGAAAGGAACGTATAATTATGGCTTCACATGCCAACATAAGTTTTTATCACATTGCTGCAAAGAATGTAAAGCATAACAGTACCTTCTGTCTTGAGATTCCCACTAAGGAAAGTGGTACCATCACGTTAGCCAAGTGGATTTCCAGTTTGTGGGTAAGGATGCTGTTTGAAGCAACTATCATGCCAACTTTACTCACAAGTGAAATTCTTGTATATTTATTGAGTATACTGCAAGCATTTCACTGGATAACAGGCATGGATGAAGTCCAGTACCTGTATCTGTAGTCATTCCAGTCCGTTTTATGCTGTAAATATACTTTCTCTGTTGAACTTTATTCTCCATGACTGTGTTGCAAACGAGACCCACTTTTCCTCAGCTGAACTTTGCAGTAATTCCATCTTGCTGATGGAGAGATTTGTTGTTAGTTCTGGACCTCCATCACTTGTTTCCCTTCCACCTTCTTTGGATTTTTGTGATCCTCCAACTTTTAGCAAAAATTTTAGTCAAATAGAAAGAAAAACTAAGCAAAAAAAAAATCCCAAAAAGAAAAATGAGGTGAAATTCCACAAAAATCAAGTTTCCACATTTTAGATAAGATCCATTCACATCTGTTACCTGACTAAAAACACCTTAGTAGAGACACCCCCCCCCACCCCCACCCCACCCCCCATGTTGTGGAAGGTACAGTAATGTGATGTTGGCAGGAAAATGGGAACCAGTGAACACAGAATAAGAGCCTGATGTTGGATGAGTAAGTGAAGTAGAATGACAGCCAACTGAAGACATCCAAAATAGTGGGCAGTGGAGAAGACCACTGGATAACTGTTGTTGGTTTTGCAGTTAAAAACTTGTTGATCCAAGGTGTTATCTGTAACTCTGCAGTCATGCTGCTTGTTTTGAACAGTGGCTGTTGGATGCTTCTGTATGACTCATTGCACAAAGCCCGACCATGTTCTCTTGCAGATGGTTTGGTAGGCTCTGTACTGGTGGAAATGGCTGTGAATGGGAGGGGTGCCAGGACCCATTTCAAAAGCGATTTTTTTTTTCTTCTCTTTTTTCTTTCATGAAGGGCATGGGTATGGCCGGACAGTCTTGAAAAAATGACACGTACAACTTAGACATGCACTTTCTGGACGACTGGTGATCAGAATTTGCTAACGTCCAAGTGGCTGGCCATGTCCAGTATTTGGGCACCATAAATCAGAAACTTTTCACTGGTCCAGACAGGACTGACAATTTTGCGTTCATTTTAAACAAGGAAAAGTGGGGTGATCAGTCAGTGTTCTGCATCAACAAAACTTCCAAAACCCTTTTCTTTTCTTTTCATTCTTTTTTTAATGATAAGTAAGTGCTAAATTCATGATGATACAGCACAGCCCCTGCAGAGACAATAACCCAAACAGCTAAGATGTCAAATAGATGATGGAACACTTATTTATATTCCTAATTCCATTCATCCATCATCTATATCCATTTCTTCCTGTGCAGGGTCATGGAGTATTGCTAATTCTTTGGGGCTAAAAAGACTGAATTAAAGCAAAATCTGAAATTGCTGTCAAACCTTTAAGAAAATTATCAGCAGACAAGAAAATTAAATGTTTACATTTTCTTTTCTTTTCTTTTTTTTTTTGCCACTTACTCCATCAACTCTTAGTCTCTATCTTTGTCAGGAACTGGAAGAAGATGCCCCAAAGAACCTCCTTATCTCACCAGCTTAAATCAGGAGGAATAATTTTCAGCCAGCTGTAATATGCTGCTGCACTTTCATAAAAGCTCTTACTATTACAGCGTGCCCAACACTTCAGCCTTCTCCATCTTTGATTTGTGGCACGTTTGGCTGCACTGCACCAAGAAGAAGGTGAGGACTGCTGGAGGTGCAAGTGAATGTGGGTGTGTGATATAGTGCAATTTTGTGTCAGATGTGTGGGTTTCTCTCAGCCAGTTGCAGAGTGGAGGGAACAGACCGTGTTTTGTTCAGCCTGAAGTGGGGAGGTTGGTGTTTGAGGCCGTCACTCAACATATAGTTCAGTAACTAAACTGGCATGCAGACCTTTAGACCTGGATTTACAGCTTAGGCCTCAGCGCTGCGTGTTTCCAGTCGGTGACCTTGCGAAAGCTTTCACAAGTCTGTCTTTCAATTGTGCACCCATAAATATTGATGCAGCTGCTTTGCCAAAAAGTCTCCTCTTGAGTGACCTGTCTGCGTGTCAAAGATATGACTGTGAATGCAAAATTGGACCTGAATGTGTAACGTTTCCCCCTCACTTTAATTCAGCTGAGCTGCATCCTGTTGAACACAAACTTGATTCAATTATTATTTCTTCTTTTAGACGAATGGACAACAGTTTCTGTGTAGTTCATAGGGGTTTTACTTAAGTCAGGGAACCACCGGTTTAAAGCTAAAGCTGGACTAAAGGATGGATCAGGTATAATTTGTGATGATTTTAAGAATCTTTTTACGGGGGAAACTGTCTCCGTTCCTGTCTGAAAAACGAGAGAAATATGAAAGGATTTGGCAAATGCTACTAGACTGTGGAATATTCTGAAGCCGTGGAGCCTGTGTTTGCCTCTTTTCCTTCTTCTGCACACACCCCACACCCTATATTTCTGCAGTAACATGCCAAATGCCAAATGACTCAGTGGTTTCTGGATGTCTGAGAGCAAAACAGAGAGACGGATCTACTTCATGAGGCGGATGCATCAAACAGATTTTTAAAGACGCTTGTGTTCGAATGTTTGTGTGCTGTAACGGTGTCACAGGTAGACTGCTTTGTAGAACGAGCTCTGTGTGGCCATAAATCTCTCACTATATGTTGAGCTGTTTCTCAAAAGAACTCTGCGACCTTAAAACCCTTACGCTGGTAAATTTAAGCTTTCAGAAACTGGCAGCTGAAGTGTGTGAGGTGGAGACTGTGGGGCGGTATTGGGGATTAGACAGGTATGTGTGGACACAGAGGAAGCTTTTGGATCTCTCTCTCTCCTGCCTGCAGTTTCAGTCATATTTATGCCGTCGCAGGCCTGGACTTTCAGCTGGCTGTGTGAGTTAATTAAAATACACTGTACATTTTATTGGATGCTTAAATAAAGCTTATTGAAGGTGTTAATTGGATAGATCTTCAATGTATCCAATCACTGTAAGCTGTAAGCATATTTTACAGAGTTTTATTTGATAAATATACATCTTAAAAGAAATGTTCTTACCTAAATGTTCATGTGTGTGCTATTAGGGTACCAGACACTGGGAAAATATGCAGTAAATGATGTATGTGACATGTAGAATCTTCCCATCTGTTTTTCCAGTGCCATAAAAACTATTGAAAGATTTGTGTTTTATAGCAGTATTGTGGGAAGAAGTATTGTGTGTGTGTGTGTGTGTTTATGTGAGTTTTAGGTCGTCTTAGGCCACCTGTCGGGCCACAGTGGCACGCCTGTCACCACTTCCACAATCACCTGCTGCAGTATAAAGCCACTGGTCCTTCTTCCAGTCGTCATCTGATTTCTCCATATTTGTCAGTGATATTCTCTGCTCTAGAAAAAAAAAAAAACATTATTGAATTAGTTTCTGATGTGAAGTATATCTGTTTTTTCCCTCCAAGATCTGCCTGTGCTCATATGTTCAATCCATGAGACCTCATCTGTCCTGGATTAACCTGCCTCGTCTGTCCAGTCAGTCTTCCTCTCTCTCAAGACCACTTTCATGCTACATTCTAGATAAATCCTCCTAAACTCAGTCAGTTTCCTGTAGCTACTTAAGGATCCAGCATCAAAGTCTAAAAGCTCTAAAACAGGGATGGGCAACGCCAGGCCTCGAAGGCCCCTGTCCTTGATGTCTGCATGTCTCCCTGCCACCACACACCTGATTCAAATGAATGGCTCGTTAACATGCTTGTTCAGGCTTGGATGATGATCCATTCATTTGAGTCAGGCGTGAATCCTGTTTTATGTTGAGGGACATATTTCCTGCAATTATTCCACAATTCTTAGATGCAGTTTGTTGCAGATTGGTGAACCTTTTCCCTTTACATTCAAGATGCTCTGCCTCTCTGGGTATGAAAGGAGCATTTCAGTCATGACACTCACCAGTTGCTAATGTAATGAATTGAAATTGACATTTAACACACTCACATACGTGAGCCTGCTTGTGACCAAAGGCACATATTTTATGCTATATATTTTTGTTTGTTCTGTTTTTGTTTATTAGAATTTTCACAAATTTATGCAGGAACGAATAGGTACGGTCAATGGCATAACAGAAAAATTTGAACAACAAAAAACTAACAAAGACATGAAAAATAACCCACCGCTGTTATAAAAATAAAAAAAAGACAAAACAAAGTGCATAAATCTACAGCTGAGGTGCATTGAAGTTCAGCAGGCAGTGCGATATTGGAGACATTGCAGTTTGCAGACAGCTAGATGTTATCTTTAACATGCTCAATAAATGTCAAAATATCTGTTCATGCAGCCTCTTAATGAGTATTTGATTTTTTTTCTAGCTCAAGAAAAAACAGCATTTTTTACTCCAGTGTGTAAAAGTGGGAGGACGAGGATCCTTCCATCCTTGCTTACAAATGAAGTCTGTATGCTGATCCTTCTGGACAAAAATCTGTTACTTTTTGTAGAAGCCTTTCTTCTTTCAGTTTTAAAAGTCCATCTATCTCATAGATTATTGACACTTGCTGTACAGCTGCGGAGTAGAATCTCTGGGCTCATATATACAATATATGTATGTAACTCACAGGTTACATACATATATTGTATACATCAACTAAACTATGGAAAATCAGGGGGGCATATATTAAGTGTCTGAAACATTTGACGACAAACTTTAACATGCTCACATGTAAAACCTCTCACATACTGTTATTACTGATTCAAATGCATATAGGCTGTCTTGTATGTATGTATGCATGTGTGTAGGGTTTTAGTAGTATATATGTATCTATGTGTGAATTTTCACAAGTTTATATGTAACATGTTGCTCATGTGTCTATGTGAGAGTTGATTGTATGTATATGTGCAAGTGCTTATAGTAGTATATGCATGATTTCAGAGCTGTGTGTGAGTTAAAAATGCATTTGTCCTATACAGCCCCTCATACATTACTCCTGTTCTGAGATCCTTAGAATGCCTACCAGTTACCTACAGGATAGACTTTAATGTGCTGGTCTTAGTTTACAAATCACTTAATAATATGGGGCCAGAATATGTTACTGATTTTCTTCTAGTTAATATAAACACAATAAACTTGTGCTTCATAGAAAGGATCAGCACTCAGTAAAAGACCTTGAGATCATAAACTCTCTACACTAAGTTATGTCCAGTGTGCAGGTGGGGCATGGTGACCCCTTGAGCCTAAACTACACTACTCTGCTCTACTACTGTTATGTCTGTGTGCAGAAATGTGTGCTCTCAATAACAAACCAACACTCAGTAAAAGCCATTACCAACATAAACTGCCTTGTGAGCAGTGATAACTGACATGTCTCTGGGTCCTCCAGTGGGAACCTCCCTTCGACAGAGTTTCATTTAGTTAGTCCCACTACACCTCCAAGGCGCTAAACAGTGATTTCTGGTGTCCCAGAATCACTCCCCTAATGCCAGCTCTCACTGCTCCACCACACTAACACAACAACAACAACAAGAACAAAACCCCATTAGATACACGACAAAATACGCATACAAACTCCACGTATTGGCAACACTATCTTCTCTAACACTTAGCAAGTGCAAACACACTTGCCTCCATGGTCCCAAACAAACAAAAGCAAGTCAGCCACACATACTTCCTTAAATCAGTTTTCACCTCCTGGTTTTTGGGTCTGACTGGTGAACTTCCTCTCAATCTACCTTAGCTCCCTCTTCTTCATTCACACAGGAGGTTCACTAAAACAAGACTTTTAGTCCCTAAATATTATTATTTCTCCTAATCCAGATCCACTGACTCGATCTGGCTGCCTCATCTGACATTTCTTTTGCCATCTTTCTCAAACTCAGCTATACCCAGTTCTCCCAGTAATGAAAATGTAGATCTAGCTATGAAAGCCCTACATCCAACCTCCAATGGATCCACCTTAACTATCCATCCTCGATGCTCAGCTTTTGCTCCCAAGTCTGCATATTTAAGCTTTTTCTCTTTCTTAAGCTTCCTGCACTGAATCTTCCAAGGGAACTGTCAGTTTAGTGGCAGCTCTTTCTAGTTCTGCATGCCACAAACAGAGCAGGTGTACTGCAACCAGTCTGACACAACAAAATTCCTCCAACTCAAAAAATCTTCATTCAAAAAATTTTACTGAAAAAAGGTGTCAAAATACAAAGACTAAAACAATTAAGATCTATATTTCCATAGTAGTTGAGGTCTTAGCATATGAATTTCTCAATGTTGAAGAATACTACATGAATTTACATATTTATACATCTCAACATAATATTCTAACAATAATTTAATTTAAAGCAAAAATGGATTTCTCAACACAGCTCTTACAGTTAGCTCAATAAAATAAACTATCTTCTGACTAACTGACCACAAAACCATATCAGGCTTTAGACTAGTGCAAACTATTTCCTGAGGAACAACCAGCTTTCCACCTAAATTGACCTGCATTTCCCAGTCACTAGCACCTTCTAAACATCCAAACTCTTCATTCCTGGACTTATCGCGCCTGCATTTCTACCCTTGATGCACAAACTGAATTGCTACATTCTCTTTCTTTGGATCTTCTGTTACCAACACCTATTTTCAGTACCTGCAGCTAAACTTCTCAGGACTTGATTGTGTTACCATGTGTACTGGCCTTATGACAAACTAACTTTACAGCCTGCCAGCCTGGCAATATGTGGCTTAATGTCCTAACCCTAACCCCATTTGGCCAGCGCTTTAGTTTCTGAGAGGATGGTAACACATCATATGTAGCCCCTATTAAGGCTCTCCTCCATACTCCACAAGTCTCTTCAACTGAGCTTCCTCTTCTCTACGTCTTTCCAGTTTAACCACTGTCCTTGCTTAGCCTGAGCTACTGCCTTTTCATCTCTTTTCTACGTACCTGCTCCACAACCAACTTTCTTTTTTCCTTTGGACCAGCTTTGTTCCACACTGGTTTGCCTGAACCCAGCCCCAATGCCTTCTGGGAAAACTGAAAGTTCGCTACAATGTCTGCATGTCTAAGAGCTGTCTCTGCCTTCTGCTGCCACTCTTGGGTTCCATTTCCTCTCCTTGGATAGATTTAGACCTACCTCCCTAACAATAGCATCCTTGCCCCCAGTTAACAACTGCCCGGCCCGGCCTTTGGTACACTTAAACCTCTCTGGCAGACTAGATATTGGCAGCTGCAATCTTCCTTTCCCATATAATGCTGTACTGCTTAGACACCTAGGAACACCTAAACACTTCCTTAAGTAGGAGCTAACTAATGTTTTCATTCCCTCTACAGTGGATATTTGAATTTGATAAATTGAAAATGGCCACATCAGCCGCAGGAATAACCCAAACTGCAAACTTCACAGAATATCCCAGAATATAAACCAAGTATATCTCTGAGATCATTAAGTTGCAGTCAGTAGGTGGAACCTGGAGCAAACGGGATGAAAATGCATTCAGCTACTATGCAAAGATGGAATAAACTTCCACTTGAGGTCAAATGTGCCCCAACTCTAAACACATTTAAAGTCAAACCAGAAACTCTACTGTTTTCCCATGCCTTTCTTTAGTTGGATTTTACTGCGCTGTTTTTACTATTCCTTTTTCTGCCCAATTACACATTAAATTTAATTCATTTCATTTTAATGTCTTTGTAAACCACTTTGAGTTGCCTTTGTGTATGAAATGTGCAATACAAATAAACTTACCTTGTCTTGCTTACTAAGTTCTCACCATAGTTACCAAAGTAACTGTAACTGGATGGTTGTTTACATGTTAGAAAATCTTAGTAAATGGTTTAATGAGATCCATCGGGATTTAAAAATAAGACAATAAGAGGCACAGGTTCCCAGTAATGTTTGTCATTAATATCATCTCCCCGTGAGCCTAGTAGCCAGCTTAAATGGATGATGAACTGAATGTAACCTATGTAACACTTGGTGGGTATGTGGGTGTGGAAAAATACAGGTTTCTTTATTTTGTTATTATTTTTACAATATATCTTCTAATAATCTGCAGTAATTTTACTATTGTGTGTTTGATTTGGGTGTGAGTGTGAGGGTGTGAGTGTGTGGGTGTGTGTGTGGGTGTGTGTGAGGGTGTGAGTGTGTGGATGTGTGTGAGGGTGTGAGTGTGAGGGTGTGAGTGTGAGGGTGTGAGTGTGTGGGTGTGTGTGAATTTGGGGGGATGCGGTGTGTGAGTGCAGAGGGTCCAGGAGTCTGAAAGTGAGTGAGTGAAGGGGGCGGGGGGGAAGGGGGTGGATGGTTTTCCCAGCTCTGGGAGAGAAGCTGTCTCTCAGCCTGGTGGTTCTGGTCTTTATGAACCTGGACCTTTTCCTGGACAGCAGCGGTACCAACAGTTGGTATCCCAGGTGGGTGGAGTCAGCAGCGATACAACTGGCCTTCCTTTGGACTCTGCCAGCGTATATGGAGTCCAGGTCCAGTAGCGGACTCCCCACAGTCCTCTGGGCCGTTTTCACCACCCGGGCCAGGTCTGTTTTTGACCTGAAGCGTGCAGCTGCGTACCAGAGGATGCTCTCAATCACAGCTCTGCAGAAGTTCATGAGCAGCTGAGAGGAGAGTCCAGCCCTTCTCAGTTTCCT
>JBAMYA010045761.1:0-11484 GCA_037176975.1 Arrhamphus sclerolepis | reverse complement strand
AGGTGTGAGTGAGCGTGTGAATGGTTGTATGTCTACATGTGGCCCTGTGATGGACTGGCGACCTGTCCAGGGTGTACCCCTGCCTTTCGCCCGGAGAGCTGGGATAGGCTCCAGCAGACCCCCGTGATCCTGCACAGGAAATAGCAGGTATAGATAATGGATGGATGGATGGAATATCTCAGGGGTTGGCAGTAGGCTGCAGTTGTAAGTGTCTTTAAAGCAACCCCAAGAATGTTTCCTTATTATTGTTATTTGGCTGCATCTTATGCTGTGATGACTCTTTTTGTGGTCTGTCCTACCATGGGCCATGAAGACAAATCATAAGACAAAACATTTTTGTATCAAATAAGGAGTCTTTTTTCAGTCTGGCCAAAGAGCAAATCTTAAATATGTTAACTAAACGGGTTTGTGCATATAAGTCTCCTGATGATCAACGAGTGTGCGTGTTTATGACTCACTGCCTCTGAGAGATTGTTTTGGCATTACTGAAATAATCTGGTTGTGCATATAGATCAGTTCAGCTTTAGGATGAAACGGCCACTCCCATTGGTGCCATTTATACTTTACGGTGAATTTTTTCCTGGTTTAGTAAATCTTCCCCACTGCCAATGCGTCCATGTGCAATGGCAAGATAAAATTCTAATGAGGGACCAGCTGTAGGAGATTGGGAGGGAATTATTTACCCAAGAGGACAGCTTTAATTACAATTCAGCTCCAGGCCTGAGACCATCATGTTAACATTAGACACACGAGGGCGGTGAGGCTGAAGAAAAACTTTTATGCGGATCCCCTCAGCACAGAAAGTCACAAAGGGCTCTAATTGGCACCCTGAAGCACAAATGGTAAGGAAGCACAAAGCAAAGCATGTTAAGATGCTGTAGCACACAGCTCCCAGGCAGTTTTCTGTCCTTACACTATCATGTAGGGCACAATTGTGCTGGCAGAAACAGCTCGTGAATAGAAGCATGAGGAGTGGCAAATGGTCAGGACTTGAACACAACTGGTCATTAGACTACTGACATGAAAATACAACCATAAATGTAAGTGTCAAAGGTCACCACGATAACAGTGCTGATAGATAGATAGATAGATAGATAGATAGACAGACAGATAGATAGATAATGAGCACCATACTTGCAGTGCAGCTTCTGCCTCTTCAAGAGCTGGCCGTGCAGCTTCCAGTTTTTCCTCGGCGATGGACTTGTCAGCTGAAATACTGTCTACTATGGCCTGAGCCTTGTCCTTCACTGTCTGCACCTCTATTTTCACTCGCTCTGCTGCTTGGGCTTTTACTGTCACCTCTTTCAGCACCTAGAAAAACAAAACAAAACATTCAGCAAGGCCATAAGCAGATAAATCTTGACTTTAGCTGAGCCCAAACTACTACACATACATCCCAATAAATTGGTCATAAATTAATGCCATTTACATGTAGATTTGTAATTTCATGGCAAGTAGAGGCCGTGTTTTTGATTTCACACTGTGTGCATTTTTATACAGGAAAGAGCTGTGTATTAACTGTAGACAAAAAGCAGATGCATAACCTCAGTGGTATGGTTCATAATTGACAGTTTGTTAAAATAAGTAAATTAAGAAACCTTTGCCTACCATGTCAGCTTTCTCATTGGCAACCTGAAGCTCCTTCTCTTTGATCTCTAGCTCTTTGCTGAGAGTTGCTACAGACTCTGATGCCTCCTTCAGCTTCTGAAGACCAGTGTTCATCCTAAACAGGACAAGTATTTAGCTGTCACTATAGCCACATGTGATTACTGCGTTCCATATCTGATATCTATCTGGAAGGAAGTCAGCACCGACGGTTCTGTTGTTGTAAGGAGAGGTCTTGAGATGAGACCACTTGCACATCATTACCCAGGCTTTTCATGTATGACTTCGGGGAGTTATGTGTCTGTTTTTGTTTTGTTTTGTTTTCATTGTACACAAATAGCAGTTGTCAATAAACCCCATGGGTTAATGGAGTCAAAGTCACAACAAAGAAAGAGAATTTATCACTGTTTTCAGATCTGGGATGGCTTTCTGTGCTGTAGTTAATTCAGGACTCTCAAAATGATACTTGGCTTATGGTTCTGAACAGACTATCCAATTTCATAAGAATGCATCTCAATCAGCCGTCAACGGTGGGAGTTTATGAGCCAGTTTCATCTGATGAGCTTGTGAATTTACGTTACAGATAAAAAGGAAACAACGAACTTTAAGCTAAGGTAGCAGGAAAGCCATCTTAAAATCTTTAAAGGCTAACAAGTCAGTGTGAAAATTACAACTAAAAAATCTGTTTACCTGTTGGCCAGGGTTTGGACCTCCGACCTCTTCTCCTTATAGATGGTCTTGTAGCCCTGAATGAAGGACAGGTAGGACTTGGGTGTGACGTGGGTGGAGCGCCGGTATCTAAATTCAATTCAGATTGCATTACATTACTTTTATGATATACTGAAAAGTAAAATATTTATCTGCACAATATCTCAATTTTAAGCATTCAATGTACTTAAAATGATTCCAAAACATTTTGGGGCTTAGCTTATTTTGCCATCGACCCCTAAGCTAGGTAAGAGGGAAATACTTTCTCTTCTCTCTGCATCAGTAATCTCGTCTGATAAATCCCTTGGTAGCAGAGATTAGCATTTTCACCTGAAGTGGTCTGTACCACTGAGCATTAGTGACAAAATATACTTCCAAACAAATTAAAAAATGTTCTCAATTCACATTTTATGACTGGAACATGTGCTCTCTGCAGAAATAAATGAGATGCAACAATCTATCAACACAAACAACTGTGTGTTAACAACACCTCTTTGCAACTGTAAATAATTATCCACAACACAAAGAAACCCATTTCATTTAAATGTAAATGGTGTTTTTCTTCTTCTTTTTGGTTAATTTACAGTATTCCATCAAGGCAACAGTGCATTGCTAAAGTTCGGATTTCGAAAGCCATAAAATTACCAAAACATAAGTAGTCGGTAAGATGACATGCTGTACCTTTGGAAGTAGTCGACACACTTCTCCGCCACACCATCCTGGAAGGATCCCATACACTGGACTACCTCCTTTTTCACCTGGGGTGAGCAGTCTATGTCATAAACAGACAGAAAGTGCTCCGATACTGAAAGAGAGGAAGGATGTGGTGGTGGCGTGAAAAAACAGGACAAGTATTTAACAGTCAGGTATAGACACACGTGATTACTGATTACTGCATTCTGTATTTCACAGTCCATCTGGAAGGAAGTCAGCACCAATGTGGTGAAAAAATAAAGTGCATTTGCTTGAAACATTAATTAACTAAATTACTAAGACTAAATTAAAGTCTGCAAAATCAGATAATTTAGTGATGTTGTTTGTAATTGTATGTTGAGTATGTGTAAAATTAGACTTGTCCTATCTTTGTTTGTTTTACCAGTTTAATCTTTTATATATATGGTCTGCATATCCAGAATTTGACCCAAAAAAACAAACAAAAAAACTGTTTTTGTTGTCCAGTTCCTCTGGGTTTTTTTTGTTTTTGTTTTTTTTAAATGACATTTATGTTTTCCTTAAAAGGACTTTAGGATGTCACTGTAGACAGCTTGCTGGAGCTCACTGCCACATGGTGCCCATCTTTTTATCTTCTGCTGAGGTTTTTTCTTTTTTAACTTTTAAAAAACTGATTTCTGAACATTATTTTATGCTGGTTTGGATGCCCTGCTTTCTAAAGAACTTCTAATGGTAAGCCAGGCACTTCTGAACATTTGATTTTGTTATAATGACCACTAATTCAGGGCATACTGGGAATATCAGAGGTTAAATCACATGTATTTCCCAGCACCAGGAATATATTTAACCTCTCTGTGAGGATTTTTGAGATTTCAAGTGAGAGTTATTTGTTAACAACAGAATGGTTAATCCTGGACATTTTACTATAAAGGTCAATGGACGTTGGGTGGAGTGTGACTGTCCATCCATATTGACTAACTAAATAGTTTGCCTACGCTACCTGCTCACATCGCATGCGACACAAACACAAAACCCCAAAGCATTTATGGTGATCCATGTATATTGCAATTATCAGCTGTTCATGAAATGTTGGACTATTTGCAAAGATTTGAAAGCTGTGTCTCAAACTGTCTGTGTCTGTACCAAATAAGTATAAAACCTCAACAGTCTCATTAAGGTCTAAGACTTTGTTCAAACATGTGCTCACGCATCTCTAAGGTTCATCTTCAAATTCATCTTCACTGTTATTTTGAGGTGTTCTGGGGATCAGTTCAACCTCAACTCAACTGTAGATAACCGTCCAAGCATTTGTGTGGCCTCATTTAACAAATATGAGACATAATTTTACACACATGATTCATTGCAACAAGGACACTTGTTAATTCACAATTTCTACTGGCTATTAATTTGAAAGCTCATTGGAATATTCATATGATAACTGAATGTGTTATATATTGCGTTGGGCAATGACCCTTTGGACATACTGTGAAACAAATGCCACCATGAGACAAGCTAAACGTGTCTGTGATACGTACCCGCAACAAGTGCATCTTTAGGCCAGCGACTGAACCAGTCCATGGTGCAACCAGATATGAGCGCGGGAAACTTTAGGGCACGGTTGCGGAACTTTTCCCCGACCGGAGAAAAGCACAGGACAACATGGAGATTGTTTCGCACCCGGGACATGAAGTAATCATACAAGTTTTCATTGGTCAGTGGTCGCCTGGGAAACTCTCGCCGCATAGTTGGGATGAGATCACTGAGGATTTCATCCATTTCATCCCGAGCAAATAAGTTGGAAACCTGAAGATAGAAACACATGTATACATGTATATTATTGATAATCATATGACTATATGAAATACATCTATTGCAGTGTGCATTTATTTGAAGGTTTAATAATAATATATATTTTATACATTATTTATTGTGTGCAGAAAAAAATCTCCCATTAACAACTCATGTTTAGATCAAATCTGTACTATTCTTGAGTATTTAAATTCACGGTACAAAAAGACAAAAAACATAGATCTCTAGAATGAAGACCCTATGATACATACTTTAAGTATGACAGAGTAACAACAGGTTCTTAATTTATATACAACTGGAGGGTCGCCGGTTCAATCCCCGGTCGGCACCAATGATGTGGGCGGGGGGAGTCCCTGAACAAATGCTTCCCCACGTCCACATCCATGGAAAACCCCCACCCGCTCCCTGGGCGCCGCACTGCGGCAGCCCACCGCTCTCGGTCCGGCAGCCCAGATGGGTCAAATGCGGAGAAAGAATATCCCCACAGGGATGAATAACAGTAAATATATATATATATATATATATATACATATATATGCATATATATGTTTATATATGTGTGTGTGTGTATGCATATGTATATATGTATATGTATATATATAATATAATAATAAGAATAAGAATAATAACTCCATCTCCTTAAAAAAATAAATAAATAAACATTTAAAAAAAACACTCAGCTATAGTATTTCATTGATGTTAAGACTGCAAGAGCATGTTTCTCAACTTAACCATAACTCACATGTGTTTGGTGTCATGCAGATTTAGATAAGCAACTTTACTTGTCTTTGGTTTAGAAAAGTTGCCTTCTTACAAACTCCTTGGTTTTTTTGTGCATGATTATCATATTCTTTCAGTGTTTTTGCATCATTTCATGAAATCCCCAGACAGTGAGAAAAGAGGACAAGTAACTGAGAGGAGAGAGCAGTGTTTGAGGGAAACATGGCTGTGCTAAGCAGTAACACGTCTAAGCATCTGTTAGGTTACTCTCACAAAAACGGTGCACTAACAGCTTGCTCTTCCATTTTGTTTGTCATCTCTGTCTCCTCCATCACTGTCTCTTACTCACTTACCTCTCAGCACTACCGCAACCAAAACACACAAACATGAAACACAAACCTCTCACCGGCTCATAAATACCACCCAAACACAATAACTGCTCATCCATGATCCTCACTTCAATTCAACTCCCCTGCGGAAGCAACAGCTGCTAAAATTGTTACCCAGAGTGGGAGGTAAAAGCAAAGGTGAAAGAAGAAACGTGGGGGGTTGGGGTACAGGATGCACCACGATGAAATCATTGAGGAGCACATGGCTGAACGAAAGGAGGGAAAGGAGGGAGAATGGGACACAAACAAAATTTCGATGTGCACCTCTCCTGATGACAGGACATTGTTCATATACTCCAGGAAAGACTCGTCTCTGATTTCATTGTCAGTAAAGATGAAGGTGACGCCTTTTCCCTGCTGGCCAGCTGTTCTGTATAAACCTTTCAGGTCATCCATCAGGTTGGTTGTGTTGTATGAACTGCAAAAGAACAGAAGCATATAAATTGTCAAAAGTCCCAATGAGTGATATTTGTGTGAGGCTTCTGCAAATTTATTTTGTTCAAACTATTCTGCAGAGTAATCTGAAAAGAATTACCCATAGCCTGAAACACAGCTGTGTGCATGGACCTTTCTATGAGTTAAGATGCATTCAAGTAAAAGGAATTTTGGTTAATTTAATCCCTTCATAGCAGAAAAAGAGTCTGCACCCTTTGCCGTCACCTTTTTCATTTCACAGAGAACTGAAAGTCAACACTGGTTCATCAGTTTTCTATACAGTAAAACAAATTTGGAGTGTTGATAACAATTGGGTTTTGCACATCCCGTTGATGGTCTGAAAGACTTCCTTTCAGTGTTCACACTTCACGTATATGTTCAGAAAACTTTGCAAGTGTAGTCACTCAAAGTTTTGCCTCCACACCTCCACCGATGGGTTCTGAAGTCAAAGATGCGAGGCGTCTAAGCACCTTGATCCATTTAGTCTGTAGAGGAATTATAGCGAACCAAGTATGGACATGGTTGTGAAGTGAAGTGACAGCAAGTGTTAGCCCTAAGCATGCTTTAAGTAGCGAAACAAATATCTTGGCAACCTTCAAAAGCCAAAATATTTTCCTATTTGGGAAGAGGCCAAAACATAGAGATAATTTCCTTTGGTGAAAAAGAGTCAGACTAAATTAAGAAAAAGCTTGAGAACCTCTTAGAACGGGAGATGCTCCATTTCCAAACAGTAAATGCTGAGGGCACATGCCACTGTAAGGGGTCATGTCCAGTTGAAATTAGAACCTTTTAAGAGGACTGTTTTCATGAAAATTGTATCATATACTCAAAAATTACAAAAAAGTACAATTTGAAACAATAATTTCAAAAAAACCATCACTTGACATATTCCAACATGTCAAAATACACAGGCAATACTTTCTTTTTCCACACATATGTCTTTTTTATTCATAGTCTTGAATTTTACAAAAATCATGTTTGATAAAATAATTTTCCCATAGTCGCTAAATTTCACGTAGACAGCTGATTGGGGAGGTGGGCTCCACCTCCGCAACTCCTATTGCTTCAGGTAGAGAAAGTTCCTTATTTACTACCACAATAAACTATATATAGATCTTGCAACAGATCAATTTTGAACACTCCAGAACAGTGATCATTACTGGAGCCAAATGCCAGACTGGATTTCCCTACGGAGCAGAATTATTGCCACACACTTTGGGGCCGATCCAGGGATTGTTACATGGATTATTCACGGAATACAGGGATCAAATGTCCGTCTTTTATCTGTGTATGTGAGCGCTCTGCTGAAAGTAATAAAATCATTTGAAAAAAAAAAAAAAAATGTTGAAGATACACCAGAGGAAAAAAGAACAGACTTGATAAAAATAATTATACGTTTTACACAAATAAAAAGTTATTTATCAATCTGCAGGAGGAAAAAGACACTTTATTGTACTGAATGTAATCAGGTCAAGTTTGTGTTAGAAAAAAGTGGACGAAAAAATGAAAGGAGCAGTCACATAATAGAGATATCTTTCTTCTCAAGGGTTGGATGTGAAGCCAAGAAGAAACCCAAGATTCATTCATATTAATGTCTTCTTCTTCTCTTCCTTTTGGCTGTTCCCTTCAGGGCTCACCATAGGACATAACCTGTCTCCCGCTAACTCTGTCCTCTGCATCCTCTTCTCTCACACCAACTCATTTCATGTCCTTTTTCACTACTTCAACCTCGTCATCGTGATGTTCACCATCCCCCCTCTGTACATGTCCAAATCATCTCAGTCTGACCTCTGACCTTCTCTCCAAAAAAAAATCTAATGTGTACTTCCTCTCTAACGTATACCTCATGTACCTTAACCATCCTCGTCACTGCCAAAGAGGAACTCAAGATTTTAACTTCTGCTACCTCCAAATCTGCCTGCTCTTATTTTGTCAGTTCTGTCTGTAAACCAGAACACACTGTGGGTCTCAGCACCATCTTTCCTTTCATTCTTGCTGATACTCATTTTTATTACTTACAATCCTCCACCTTTTTTCTATCTCTAGTCCCTGTAGCCTCAACATTCCACTTGGGTTTCCTCTCCTTCACACACGTATTCTGTCTTGCTGCGGTTGATTTTCATTTCTCTCCTTTTAACTATACTTATCTATCGGCATCCATAAAGCAAATATTCTATCTGTAGTACTCTTTTTTTCACTTGAAACCATACTGCTGTTTACAAATGTTCACGTCTGCCCTTAGTCTAGCTTCCACAACTTCATTGTATGGCTCATCCACTTTATTCCTCTGTACGTGCCACAACTCTGCACGTCTCCCTTGTTCTTAAAATAATAAAAAATGGCACCAGCATGCTTCTCCTCCATTCCTCAGGCATACTCTCACTTTTGAAGTGTCAGGTCCTGTATGTCTGTGATGTTTGTTTCTGGTCTTATTTTGACAGTACTTCGTGTCATCGTCTTATTGTTGTCCAGGCTACATAATCTACACAAGATGTAGTCCCACTGTGTGTTCCCTCCTCCCCATTTATAAATCATCCTATGTTCCTGCCTCTTCTGGAAGGAAGTATTCTCTACAGACAATTCCACCCTTTTTGTGGGTTTTGTGATTCACATATTTAGTCTGGCATAGGTTTTACATCGGACGCCCTTCCTTACACAACCATCTGCATGAGGGCGAATGCATTAAAGCAATCTGGGTGTTCAGAGCCTTAAAGAACAGGAAAGAAAAAAATGAAACTGAAAGAACCAGGAGGTTTTAATGTTCTGATGAATCAACAACAAAATGAGTTTCTGTGGAAAGAATCCTCAAAGGATTCTTAATAAGTGTCTAATGAGTCAGAGGTACAAAGATATTGTGAATAAATATTAATCAAATTTTCACATATCATGGAGCTTGCTGTACCTGACA
The DNA here is from genome assembly GCA_037176975.1 of Arrhamphus sclerolepis. Lineage (NCBI taxonomy): Eukaryota > Metazoa > Chordata > Actinopteri > Beloniformes > Hemiramphidae > Arrhamphus > Arrhamphus sclerolepis. Next base: position 2,238 of record JBAMYA010045761.1, on the reverse strand, counting down.
GATGGAGAATGAATAGATCTAGGATATAAACATTTAAATTATTATACTACAGGGGTGCATTACCGTGTAAGAGTGATTTGGAAGATCTTATATCCAGCTATGAATGACGCCAGTCGGGTCAAGCTCTGTTTTCCAGAACCTCCAACACCCACTAACAAGGCATTGCCTCCAGGTGTACGAATGATTCTTGACACCTGCAAGCATAAAAGCAAAACTTGTACATGCAAAATTGGGACAACATAATGCATTAAGACTTTTTCATTGGTTTGTGTTTTGTTTTTTTTTGTTTTTTTCATTAAAAAGGAATATGTAACAATAAAACATACACAGCAGGAGACTTTATAAGGGCATGTGTGAGCAAGGCAAGGCCTGAAGACTGTTTGAACATTCACAAATTGAGAACTTGGAAAGAAAAAACTAGAACATTCAATAAAAAAATGGACTGTACAGTTTGTAAAATGCAAATGTTTGTGTAGTAAAATGTTGCACTCTACCCATGACGACTTAATCTCCAACATCTTAATTTGCATACTTTTAAAATGATTTAAAATGTCGCTATTACTTAAATCTCACTAGTGTGCACTCCTGAGAGAAGACAAAGAGATCTCTGAAGTACCTTGATCAGATGGATTATTGCATCCTGAAAGAAGACCATGTCCATACCAGTGCCCCTGATGCTCTCATTGTAATGGCACAGGAACATGTTCAGACGGTCCTTTAAGCTCTCAAATGATTCTATAGGCTCATAAACCTTGGGCAAATCAAAGTCTGAATCTTCTGGTTCTTCCCCTGAGAGGAAAATCATCTCACATTAAAATGTTCATAATAATAATAATCAAAGAGAGAACCTGTACAGTGAGGAAATCCTCCATAACCACGAGTTTCTGTTTCACTGATACCTGTAGCTTCAGGGGCATCTCGTAAGAAGTCAACAAAATATCTTTCTACTCCACAGTCCACTACGTTCTTGGGTTCTTCCCCGAGCGCCTCTTCCACCAGCTGCGTCAGAGTCTGGTCAAACCACTCCACATCGTCAGGCATAGTAAATCTATCAGCTATCACACGTTTGCACTCGTGTTTCCACAGCGCCAGCAAAACCTGTAAAATCATGTTTCTGGGTTAATGTTCTAACTTTACAAAGGGCAGGTAAGTGCTTCAAATTCAGCTCTATTTGGTACAACAATACTATGACATAGGCGATGCTTTTGTTCCTTAATGCGATTGCTGTGGACATTAGACGATAGTCATTTAGTCATTTGAGTCATTTGTTGGCCTAGATAACCTTGGGCTAGGAGAGATATAACATTTTATCTATTTATCAAAGCAGTAATTTTAAATGCTTATTTTCTCTGTTTCATTTTTCTTTGCCAACACACAGACCGGGAGCTCTCTCCGGTGCTTCAAATATTTACTGTCTAACGTGCCATAGAGTCAAACAGTGGCACAATAACACAAGTGAGGTTTTTTATCTTTCTGTCAGCCTCTTTACTAAAATGTTTCTTTGCATATGAAACAACGTCACAGTGAGACTCATACGTTTTGTTACAGAGCCATTTTGACATAAATTTATCATTTTAGAAACTTCAGTTTTAGACTTCACTGACACAACTTTACCTTATCTGATGTACAATTGCATTTTCTGAAATAGGAATACTGACATTTTAGGTTGTTATTTTTTTTTTTAGAAAGGCTGTAGAATGTAAACACAATGTAAAATTCTCCTCACTTGGACAGAGGTGACGACCTCTGCACTTGTGCTGAGCATGCCTTGCCAGACCCTGGACAGATCCCTCAGATTGAAGACATAGTGGAACTTGGCAGGTGTTGGAAGCATCTTGAGCTTGGTCAGCTGCCAGAGACGGCGGGTCAGAGACACCAAGTGAGGTACGGTGCTCTGGACTTCCTCGATGAAACCACGGTGTGCACAGAAGTGGCCCTCGCCAATGACACCTGGGTAAAGACACAGAATGCTGGATCAGTTATAAGTTTTAATCTAAAGTACAAAATACAACATGAAACAACTCCTTTGGTAATTTACTGGTTCACCAGTTTATTGAAAACAGGAAAAAGTGAGTAAATACATTTCTTAACTTGCAAGTTAATTACTCTTTTCATCATTAGTGTCCTTAATAATTCTTCTATTTATAGTATAGTGTCATCCTCGACAACTCACTGTCTTTCAAAGCTCATATCAATAACATTACCCGGTCTGCGTACTTCCATTTACGTAACATGAAT
>JBAMYA010045760.1:0-11484 GCA_037176975.1 Arrhamphus sclerolepis | reverse complement strand
ACGTCACTCACTCACTCATCCGGACACTGTGGTCTCATGAGGAAACGCAGCTTTGGATATAAAGTTTTTCTTGTTCCTGAATACAAATGTTTTTTTTAAGTATTTCTTTGAAATCAGTATTCGTAAAAAACACGTTATTTGTGCCTTTCCGAATACCGTATCCGGGTTCGGCTCCACCCCTAGTCTCAGTGGTAACTGCTTTGGTCGCCTCAAATCAGTGAACGCAGTTGCCTCAGCCTGGCCTAATCCTTTTTTCTCTCTTGCCCCAGTGCCTGTCTGCCTTTCTGCCTGCTCACCTTTCCCACTTCCAGTAAATGCAATAAACCCTTTTTCGAACTCAGCTCTGTGTCTGCGCTTGGATCCCTGAACATCACTACGCTCACAACACCATTGTGCTATTGCATAAAGACAAAATCCTAAACACAATGTTTTCATGTGAATATGAATATCCACACTGTCTCTAACCAGTCATGGTTCATTTCAGCCTTCTATCACTCCTGCATTGTTGTCACATGAAACAGAGAGCAAGAAGACGCCGTGGGGGAGAACAGTAACATATTTATTTTCTAGTCTAGTATTTCTAAAAACGCTGCAGCCAATGTACTTGGTGGTGCAGTTGTTGATGGTGACCTGGTGGAAGTGGACATGCACCAACAGCAAAGACGTTGTATAGCTTTTGGTGAGAGTGGCTGAAGGAGTTTGAGAGGCTCCATTATGAAACTGACTCACAACAGACATTGCTGGGAAAATGACTTTTGTGTCACATTCAGCCCACTGAAATGGAGAGTTTAAACAACACCCCAACAAATGTTACTGCCGTTGCTGTCGGTGCTTTTGTACATCAGGATGCTGGTCATGTGTCGACATCACTGGTTCTATAACTGATGTGATCCACAAGCAAACTGCTGCAAAGGTGTCGTTGGCCTGCTACATCTCTATTATCACTTCTGGCCACATCAACCTGGTGACATGAAGCCCTGGATTCAACTTCCAGGGAACAGCACTGACAGATGCACCATTGGATAGACATGCAACCAAGCAGAGGAATGAAGCATGTGACAAAGGCAGATCGACAACCAGCCTTGTGAGAGCAAAACAAGTCCAAACTGGTGGACAGTGGAGTATGAATGATGGTAAATGACTGTTCATCTGGTGCTGGTAGCAAAAGTGAACATTTTAATATAATATATTTAATATAATTAATATGTTTTACTTCTGGACTGTTTGAGGCACAAAATAACAAATGATTAGAAAACCTTCCATTTTTCTAGTTTTGACATTTTTATATTAAAGCTTATTATTACTTAAGTTATCATTATGACTCAAATTCATATCAATGAAAATGTGAGTATTATTAAGCTGTATATCTGTTAAATGTGTCCTTCAGTTGTAGCCCCGTGTATTAATTGAGCATTCACAATTAGTCTCAGCATTGATGTTCTCTACAGCTACTCTCCTTAGTGATGTACCTGCTGAGAATTGTTTCAGTATGTTACCCCCCCAACCACCACTTTTGAACAGCTGACCTGGGTTTTTCTTAAATATCATGATGGTGTTCAACACCCAGGGGGCCCACCTTTCTGGCTCCACACAGACTCATCTCAATTCCTTCGTCACTCTGTAGCCTCTCAGCAAGAAGGGCCCATGATCAATACCTTGATGACATCTTACTGTGTTTGCATACTCTTCAGCGCTCCTGTTTCTTCCAGCAGCAGAACCGCATGCAACTGAATTTGAGGGTTTTAAGGGGATAAGGAGTTTTTAGTATCAACTTATAGCACTGAATAAATATTTATTAGGTTGCTGGTGAATAAAAATGTATTATGTGATACAAATGCATGAAGACATCTGGTAGTCTCAACTGTTACAGCTTGGTTGTTTTCTATATTTTCTATATTACATATTTTTATGTATAATTCTCTTTATTTTGCTGTACTGCACATCAGAAACTAGGTATATTTCCAGTGCAGACATGGATTTCTGTGTAGCAATAGATTTTAAATCTGCCATTCAGCAGAAGGGTACAGCTGATGTCAAGGTTGCTCAGGAATCAGATTTCCTGGCTTCCCGACTGAAATGACGCAGAGCCCAAGGACCTATAACTGAGTGTTCACCATGCCAAACCAAAGCTTTTCACATCCTGAATCAGTTCCCTCTTCACCATCCCACTCCTTTTCTTCCCACAGCCTACACAGAACATTTACACAATAGACTTGGCCTCATGGTATGGCAATTTTAGCCACGAGGGGGTCAGGGCATCTGCTTTTAAGAGGTCTCCTCTCTGGACACAGTTAATTAGGATGCGCTCCCTTGGCCCAGTCCACAGGGTGTTTGAGGAGGCTCCCGGATGCACCTGTCAATATTTACTGTTCTAACCAAATACATCATTCATTGCCATCTGCTCTCAGGGAGCATACATACGGGTGCTGCTGCAAAATTAATAGCAGTTCTAATACGCCTTTGCTAATGGGCCTAATAAATTAATCAGCCCACTGCAATCTGAAGGCGTCATTAAACACTGCATATGTCCCTGATGCTGTCAAAAACTGAGTTTGCTGCACTACTGTTGCCAGTGTAACATGAATAACTGCATTAAAAGGTGATTGCTTTATTAATCTAAACATGTTTAATGTGCTGTGTTTAATGAAGGAACAAAATCCCTTCATTGTGTACAGAGCAACGTGATGACACGCACTCAGAAATATTACATAGACAGCCTGAAGCTGAACCAAAAGCTGCAATAGTTGTTGTCTATCAGTCTCTCGGTGCCATTCAGCAGTGACCAAAAGGCATCATCCAGGAGCCAGCATACATTTCTGCGACACGCTGCTTGTTTCAGCACTTTTTCAAAACAATTTTTCATAAACATACATCTCAGGAAGGCTTGCATTTTAATTTCACAACTTCCAGCAGTAACAAAGGTGTACTTCAAAGTTTGTGAACATTTCAGTATGTAGAGTAAATAGTCTGTGTGTGGATTGATGTGTATATCTGAGTGAGTCTGTGGGTGGTGCATATGTGGAAACAAAAAAAAAAAAAAAAAGTTTTATCCATGCTTTTTCAAACCATCAACAGTAGGATCACGCATTAAAGTGGCTACTGTGTCTGACTGCATAATCATCTGAGCAAATCTCACTCCCATTCAGTCGCCAGTTATTAGAGAGGATATTGTGTTAACCCTTTGTTTTATGGCTGTGTGAGCCAGCATATGGAGCCTTTGTGCCAAGCTGGTTGATACCATAGTGGAAAAGATTTGAATGCAAGCTGATAACCTTGAGCGTGTTTGAGCTGTGAGAGTTACTTCAATACACATGGTTACACACAGCAGGTGTCTAACTTAGACACATTCATGTTTTCCCATCGTTTAACAGGGTCTGATGAGCAACGAGTGATCCTGCATCTCTCTACCAGTCTGTCTCCAACCCAAGCATTCAGCTCTATATGTATGCACACACACACACTAAGCACACACACACACTAAGCACACCCAAATCTCTCACATCTACCTTTTAGTTCGCCTGAATTCCCACAGTATTCTGTACCTTTCGCTTAAATACACTCAAGCAGACGCACACAGCTGGATCTCTCACATCTCCCTTAGAACGTAATTTGCATGCACAGCCATTCAGATGTTCCCATATTATTTCTGGCTCTCTTTCACACACACACACACACACACACACAACTGCCAGATGATCCATCCTTGGAATAGCGCTCAGCATCTGGCAGGCAGTGTTTTGCCTCCCACTACATCTCCTGGGTGAACTTCTCCTGGCCCACAACACTTCCTGATGGATCACCTGCAGACCTGGATGGATGGCGCTTCGTCCCCCTCCTCTACCTTTTGTGCAGTTTCCATCCTATCTGAGCTACTGATCTGTAATTCTCATAGGCCATTTATTACCTCTCTGGAGCTGTGCGCTTTACACATAAACACGTGTCTGCATTTACCTACAAAAGTGATTTCCCGATCTGTGCTTACAGTTCCAGTTGGGCTGCCAAACCTGCACTCATCTAGGGGACATGGTCTCTCCTGCCATGATTTGTCATTTTCCATGAGAAATCCCCTCATGATAGAGTGGCCCTTATGAGCCATTAGGACAAAATGCAAATATGTCTATGATGGCCACAGCCCTGTATTGTTCAGCTAATGATTGAAGGCTCTGGACAATATTAGTAGATATGGAAACAGATGAATACCTTTTTCCCTCTTTGCACTCACTGCAACAATAGCCTATATTCCTGTATCAATTTTGAATGCAAATTTTGATACAGTTTTAGTTTGGTGTCTTCAATTAATTTAGTTTAGTCAACTTTTAGTGGACTGAATCTACTTAAATTCATACACTTTTTTCAGACTGACTGTGGAAGCCTCTAATTCCGCGCAAAGTTGCTCTACCTGAACACATCCAAAATACACAAGCAAGGCTTGCAACCCTGTATGATTTACATTAAACTTAACATTTGGACCGGGTGATTATGGCCCCAAAATAAAATCTCAGATACCACACAACATTTAAAATGCAGAAGTGCTTCTGTGTCTGTGGTTGGTTCTATTCAGCATATGGATCAACTCAGTATTTTTGACTATAAATAAGCAGCATATATTTAGTGATGCGAAAACACCAACTCAACTGTGGCATCTTTCCACCAGCTGTTAATAATAAAATGATAAAATAGTTGTGCCTCAGCAGTTAGCTACCACAGACTGTGCTCAAACGTTGCAGCAGACAGCCGTTTGTGGGAGTGGTGGAGGTATTTTTTATGTGTTTTGACCGGATGATGCAGTCATGTAAATAAAGACGTAGTCATTGTGTAATTGAGGCGACTCAGCATCAGAAACAATCAGACCAGAAATGTTTCAGCCCATTATAGCTGCCAAGAGGATGACCGCACGCACACTTTTTTTTCCACTGGCACACAAGTTATTTTCTAACTGCTGCGCTTCCCTGGTTGGTTAAACCTGTGCACCCCTCACTGTTAGTTATGTGTGGACCTCTCTCATTTGTTGTCGTGTGTGTGAACCTTCCTTGTTTGGTATTACACCTGAACCATACTCAAATGCATGAGTGAGCCATGTTTGCACACAGATGCACATGTGGACTACCTTTGTCATATGCGTTTTGGAGAATCATTGGCCTCTGCTTTTAACAGTTGCCTATTTTCTCATGAATATGTAAGAACAGATCATGTTCGGCAGAAGCAGAGCCTTTGAACTCGCCTTCTTTAGCATCAATAGATGCTAGACGTTATGTTGCATCAGTAGTCGTCTTGCACAACAGGGTGGCAACAACCAGGAGGAGATGTTTGTAGAATCAGTCCTTTTTATACACTTTCTCTGCACTTACAAAGTTAAAAGGATTTTGATTTGTCTGCAGAAACCCTCCACACTATCAGGACATGACATGTGCTGCTGCATTTTTGTTTATTTAGGTTTGTTCAATATGGATATCTATCTCCTGCTGCCAAAAGAAAAAAAAGAGAAAGAAAAGAAAAACCTCTATGGAGCTTAAAAAGTCTCTCAATACCTGGGGGTGCTCTGAAAAACTTTAAAGAATTGTAAGATTCACTAAAACCTTTATTCCTTCATTTCACAGCCTTTGAAGCACACAATTGCATGAAATGAAGCTATATAAAATCTAAAGCTTTCGCCTTTTATCGTGGCAGATCGGGTTTTATGGGATTAAACACATTTTGCAGCCAAATTAAAAGGTTAGATAAAAAGGTGAAAATTGAATTAAAAGGTGAAAATTGATCCTTATGCTGCAGTGATGAAAATGATGCAAATAGGAATGCCAATTTCTCATTTTAAGTGTTACCCATATGGTAACACTTCCTTTTGGATAGTCCAATGTGATAATGTGACAGTGTATCATGTGAGGAAAAAGTGCTATTTGTCAAGAATCCCTACAGACGGTGACACAAAGGACACTTTGATAGCAACTTTTATCCACAAGGTTAAGACCTGGCCAAGTATTGTTACTGCAGGTATGTGTATGTATGTATATCTAGATATACATGTATACATACATAGTGTATCTGGGAAGTATTCACAGTGCTACACAGTGTCCACATTTTATGTTACAGTCTTAATCCAAAATTAATTGAATTCATTTTCTTCCTCAAATCTCACAATATCTCATAATCATAGCATGTATAAGGTTTTGAGATTTTTGCAAATTTATTAGCGAAAAACCCCAAACAAAACAAGAAATCACATGTACATAATTATTCACAGTCTTTGCTCAGTACTTTGTTGATGCACCTTTGGCAGCAATTACACTTTCAAGCCGTCTCAAATATGATGCCACCATCTTGGCTCACCTATCTTCGGGCAGTTTCGCCCATTCCTCTTTGCAGAACCTCTCAAGCTCCATCAGGTTGGATGGGAAGCATTGGTGCACGGCCATTTTCAGATCTCTCCAGAGATGTTCAGTGGGATTCAAGTCTGGGCTCTGGCTGGGCCACTCAAGGACTTTGTAGCAGTTATCTAGCTACTAGGGTTCTTTACAGCATACAAACACTCCAGTCAGACTGTCACATTCCAGGTTGTTTGTTACTAAACACTCAGACCCGGCTGATCTGGTGGTCCTCTCCGCTCCAGAGCCGCAGCACCACTGCTGAAATAGAGGGACCTTGATTGGCACATGCAGCTCAGGTGTGAAAATCAAGGTCCCTCTAAGGTGATGCCTCCAGAACTGCAGCTTCACCTCTCTGCAGCTGAGCAGAACAACAACCCCCCCACTACAGACATTCACAAAGTTGCCCTGAAGGCACTATTTTTATATCTGGGCTGTACCTTGGGGTTATTTTCCTACTGAAAGATGAACCGTCGCCCCAGTCTGAGGTCCAGAGCGCTCGAGCAGGTTTTCATCCAGGATGTCTCTGTACATTGCTGTATTCATCTTACCCTCTATCCTGACGAGTCTACCAGTTCCTGTAAAGCCTGAAAAGCATCCCCACAGCATGATGCTGCCACCACCTTGCTTAACTGTAGGGATGGTGTCAGCCATGTGATGAGCAGCGTCTGGTTTTCTACCAACATTATGCCTGCTGTTTATGCCACAAGTTCAATCTTCGTCTCATCAGACCAGAGAGTTTTATTTCTCATAGTCTGAAGGTCCTTCAGGTGCCTTTTGGCACACTCCATCTGGGCCGCCATGTGACTTTAGGAGTGGCTACCATCTGGCCACTCTATCAGACAGTCCTGATTGATGGATTGCTGCGGAGATGGGTGCCCTTCTAGAAGGTTCTCCTCTCCCTCCATAGAGGAACACTGGAGCTCTGACAGAGTAACCATCAGGTTCTTGGTCCCCTCTCTGACTAAGACCCTTCTTCCCCCTTTAGTCAGTTTAGATGGCCATCCATCTCTAGGAAGAGTTCTGGGTGCTCCAAACATCTTACATTTATGGATGATGGAGGCCACTGTGCTCACTGGGACCTTCAAAGCAGCAGAAATGTTTCTGTATCCTTCCCCAGATTTGTGCCTTGAGACAATCCTGTCTCAGATGTTTATAGGCAATTCCTTTGACTTCATGCTTGGTTTGTCCTCTGATATGCACTGTCAACTGTTGGACCTTATATAGACAGGTGTGTGTTTTTCCACATCATGTTTAATCAACTGAATTTACCTCAGGTGGACTCCAGTTAAGCTGTAGAAACATCTCAAGGAAGATCAATGGAAACAGGAGGCGCCTGAGCTCAGTTTTCAGCTTCATGGCAAAGGCTGAATACTTATGTACATGTGATTTTAGTTTTTTATTTTTAATATATTTGCAATCATCTCAAAAAAGCTTATTTTTCATGTTGTCATTCCAGGTTATTATGTGTAAAAAATGATTTTAATCCATTTTCAGTAACATTACAAAATGTGGACAAAGTGAAGCGCTGTAAATACTTTCTGGATGCACTGTAAATATGTTAAAAATAAAAAAAGATGAAGAAGAAGAAGGAAAGACCCCTAGCCAAATCACAGGGACTAGCTTCAGTTTGTGCTTTTCTTGTTGAGCTTTTCCAGACTCTTGTCTGTGCTGGTAGGCAGAGAAGCAGGAAATAATGGCCAGAGGGAAACCTGTCCATCAGTCCAATGTCTCAACTCTGAACCAAGGGACTTCCAGCATCCCACAAAGCACACATTCAGCCCTTCAGCTGTGCAGAGAGGAAACTAAACAGAAAATCAAGGAAATGATAAACAAAATTGAGTTGATCTGTGTCCCAACGAAAAAAAAAAAAAAGGAAAAATTGCCTGTGGAAAGACAGGGCAGGCTTGTTTTTGCTCTTTGGCCTTGAGTATAAACACATGAAACGGATTGTGTGCCTTGCCCCCATCCACATATACACAGGCTTTTTTTCCTTTCAGTAGCTTATTACTAAAGGGTGCATGGATGTAATTTTAAGCGTGGGCCGCTCTATCCACTGGAACCTTATAAAGATGTAAAGTTAAACCCCCCCTGGAGGTGCCTGTGAAAAACACGCATTTGTGTTGCACAAAAGTTTCCAAGCTTTTCTCATTTTATGCTTCATGTCGGCTACCAAGCCTTGTTTGATCCTCTTTTGCTGCGGTTGCCTCCGGGCAATGTTTTAGCCACCTATTGGAAGCAGCAGTGGAAGCAAGAGTATAGATTGTTCGAGCGCCAAGGTAGACTGCTAACAGTGTTTCCACCATCTAAATCACTTCTCTATTGCTTCTGAGAGAACACTGAATGTGCGTTTCTTTCTGCTCAGGTTTTATCAAAGCAGAGAGGGCCAAGTATTCCACAGCCTCTCTCGGGGCTCTCAGGAGAACTGATACAAATCAGCAGCACACAAAGCATTAATCAACGGCCTGGGAGGTCAGTTAAGCATACCTGTCCTCTTACACATCCTTCTGGTGAGTCCTTGAAATCTAGGCTGCAGCAATCAATCACAGATAATTCCCACATGAGTCTTGGACGATAAGCCAGTTTTGGTTGTGAGGAAGAAAAAAAAAAAGAGAAAAAACAAAGTTTGCATCGGAGTCTCAGACGGGTTTATTTTTGCATTATGTCAAGCTACACCTGTGGAAATACGTCCAGCTCTGGTTTAACTGTAATTAACAGAGTTCATACAAGGTGTTTGAAATCCTTGATGGTACTTGAATTTTAACGTTGTGTTTTCAAGGTTTGAAAAGACTTATTTTCATGTTTAACCTCACCGAAGGCACAGAAGGAGATGACTGCAACTCCAACATGATGCGAGGTTGCCATTTTAATGACTGCTGACAAGGGAATGGAAAATGTAAAAAAAAAGAAAAAAAAAAGAAAAGAAGATAAGGACTAAAATCCATAGATTCGAGACAAGAGTTTAATTTTTCACATGCATCATTATACTTGTATAACTCACAGTGAAATGTGTCCCTGAGTCACTATAAGACTGTAAACATTGCAAATATAAAAGGAGACTGATACAAGAAAATAAAAAATATATATTAGGCATGTATGTATGTACAAGAATAGGTATATACATATATGTATATATACCTGCAAAGCAATGAAAAAACTATGAATCTAAATGTAAATCTTAGTCTCACATACATAATAAACTATAGCAGAGAAATTAAAGTGATAAGTAAGAAAGTGACAGTCAGTCTATTAATTATACAAAACTACATCTTTACATGTGAAGAGTCTGATCTCTCGATTCACAAAAAGGAAGAATTTTTGATTTGACAATCATGATACATTACAGTAAGATTGTGTTCATGTTGACTACTTCGCTGGCCAAAAATGATTGAGTGTGTGATATGATGTGACAGTGCCAGTTTTGTATTTCAGTATCGACACGCTCCTTTACAGTGAAAATAGTCAATGCAGCATATCAGTGATGGTAACATTATGTTACAAGCAGAGACGCCAAAGTAACATCCACAATGACTAGAACATCACAAGGACTAATAGAGCTCTGGTGGGGCACCCTCATCATTCGCCCACTAGCTTTCAAGATTAGACCTGCTGCAGTTCCCATGGCAGGCATTTTCTCCAGGGTGTAAAGGGAAGCCAGTGCAGCGCGTGCACGTGCTTCACTTAACAGAAGTCTTACAATCTTTACAATATCTTGCTTGTTCAACTACCGTAGATGATGGTAAACCAAATTTTACACCATTTTACTGTTCATTGGGCACATAATGTACCGCACAAACAACAGCAGTCACCAATGAAGTATTGTAGACACAAACTGCCAGCAAATAAGACACACACACACACACACACACACACACACACGCGCACACTGCTCAAATACAAATCTACACAATGCTGAACCAGACCCAAACACACTTATTAACATGCAACAGAGTTGTTTTTGATATTCTTTAAGTGGCCAACACTTTAATCTCAGTCCTAGCTTATTAGTTGAGAACAACCGGGTTGGGTAGCCGTGCATTTCATCAGTTTCTAAAATTAGTATTTACCTCAATGATTGATGTGATGGCAATACATCTTTGCAGTCTCCTTTCCAACTCACCTTGTTACTACTTGGTCCTGCCTGTTCATCACAACCTCTCCTCCTGTCTCCTTAATGCAACAGCACATGTAAAATTCACTATTATTAATGCTATAATGCTCACTATTAAACATACATAACAACCACCAAACAGGCTGCATTATTAAGTCCTAAGATTCAACTCTTTTTTTGGCACCAAAATAGTGCCTCATGTCTCCTCCTTTCCTCTTGCCAATGTTGGTTCTGTAAATGAAATCTAATCTGAGTTCAATAAAGCGGACATACATTTGAACTAATACAACTACTACAATCAATCAGCTTTCAGTATACATGGCTTTTAATTGTTGAACAACCCAAATAGATTAAACTCCTGCATACCTGAGTGAAAACTACTGGAAGGGGTTGCCTGTTTTAAAAGCTAATATCAAAAAGGCAAAAGTCTATCTAAAACTCTGTCCACAAGCTTATTAAAATGAAACAATATTATATAATAGTTTAATATAATATGATGTGCTACAATAATACACAAATAAATGCACAAGTAACACCACAAACACACAAACATCTGTATTATATTTCTCCTGTCAATGCAAATTAATTTTGTTTCCAAAAGGGGGCAACTGTCAAACCTGGCAACGCAGCACGTTTTAGGCATTGTATACAACTTTCCCACAGTGCAAGTCTGCAGGCTACGAAAACCCATTGACACACGTCAGCGTGTGTCTGAAGTCACCTGATACAGTATAATTCTGAAACTGAAAAAGTGAGAAACTTAAATGTGATAAAGTAGTTAGATGGATAATTATATTCCTCTACAGCTACTTGCAATACATCTTCATCTACATTATTCAACCGGTAAAAAAGGTTTAAAAACATCTATCTGAACTGGGTAAATAAGTTAAGGCTCATTTTTACTGTTATACTAAATAAAAGTAAAAACTTTAAGGTACAAATTTGAATTGAATGTTTTTGATTGGTGCTTTCATTTGAATATCTGATCAATGAATTCTGTCAGTCTTGATTCAC
>JBAMYA010045759.1:0-11484 GCA_037176975.1 Arrhamphus sclerolepis | reverse complement strand
CTTTAAAAAATTCCTGGATCCAGACAGTGATCCAGATCAACTCCAAAATTTAATCATTTGTTCGCTGCCCCAATTTGGACACATCCTGAAATTTTTATGAAAATCTGACCAGAAATTTTTGGGTTATGTTGCAAACAAACAAACAAGACAAACAAACAGACAAACCATTGCCGGCAAAAACATAACCTCCTTGGCGGAGGTCATAATTTGAATTCTTCTTCATCATCTGCCTCCATCTAACCTTGTCCATTTCATCATCTTTCCTCACAGCAACTATCATGATGTCTTTGTTTACTTCATCCAGAAATCAGAAATTATCATCATTAATGTTCTAAAGTTGCAGTGCTGCCCACTGAATTTATAAAGCCAAAATATACAAATAAGATCAGGCTACAGTAACTTACTCTGACTGACATAACAGGCCTCCATTCCTTTAAATTGGCCATATAAATATAAGAAAGTGTTTCCTGTTAAATGTAAATGTTGTGTTTTCATCTAACCCACAATCATTTCTGTTTTACATATTGTTTATGCTGATATGCTACTTGTCTTCTGAGCACTCAGATTTCTCATGACCCATACAGGGATAATCATTCTCAGCAGGAGAAAGAGCTATTTGCTGCTCAGAAAACATTTAATCAACATTATGCACACCAAGGTGAAGTATATTTGCTTCAGGTGGTACCATCCATTTATTCTAATCATGATGGTGATTAGCTGCTGAAGCCAGAGACAACGATAAATTGTGTCTGGAAAAAACTTTGCTTTTTGTCTTTGTGTCCAGTTCTGGTGTAGTTTTTTTTTTTTTTTTTTCTTTAGGATGCCAAATTAGCTGCCTCAGATGTGTCCAAAACTGCTAAAAACAATAAGCCACAGCAGAATGTCTGCAGGAGCATGTTTGTTTACATCTTCTATAGTTTACTGTATATAGTCAAAAAGACCACTGCACTGTTGATTGTTGAACTGTCATCCATCTATTTATCAGTTTTAATTATGTTTCCAGGAGGCACTGACAGTTGGTCTGCATCTCACAATCAAAATAACTGATAATAAACACTACAAAACATAAAGTAAACTTTCATTTTGGTCGGATGCATTGGGCAAACATTTAGAAGTTTATTCATTATGTTTGAAGGAGAAGGAGGAAACTCAGAACAGTGATCAAATCTGTGGGCACTGGCTGCAGTGAAGTGCACACGGATAACAAAACCACGCAGTTTACAAAGCAGGCGGCTCAGTTTGCAAAACTGTGGGGTCAGAAGAACAAATGTCTCTAATTTTCCACACAGAAGCCTGGGATGAGTATACTGCCCTCAGCCAAACGTCAATGCTGTACAAACTCTGCACGCTGCACGACAATATTACTGGCTCCTCTCCAGCCTTCTGGTCATCACCCAGACATCAGGCTAAGCTGCCCAAGCAAGATGGAAGACATGTAATACATATACATAACAATGAGATAACAGCAACAAGAACATGTAAAACTGCATATAAGCCGTTTTGCTGCTGCAGTTTTGAGGAGCCTTGTGAAAACAAAGCCTCTCAACATTTGTCTGCATTTCCCTGCAGTTGGTACAGCTGCACTAGTGTGGGGACGCTACTGGTCCCTGCAATGCTGGGAACCTCCACAGGGGCCAAAATAACTAAATTCAGTGCTTCCTAGAAAAAAATAGGTATTGTAACTTATTACAAATGAGTTTGGCCAAACAGTCAGATATTTTTGTTACAGTACCAATTACAAAGAAACTTGCCTCCTGACAGTTAATATCTGCTGAGACCTCTGCAAACTGTACTTCAGCTCAGAAATACAAAAAAACAGAGTTTAGGTCCAATTACAGAACACCACGAAAGATCCACAGGTTTGATGAATAAATGAACCTGACATATAAGAAGTATTACGGTGCTAAGCAAGAAACCACTTATTATACTCTCAACTCTATGAATATATGTTAGCTAACAGTAAAAAAAGATTTCAGAAAGTTTTTGACCATAACTTTCTGAAGTCCATTCATTATCTTATATGTTTCTAGCATAGCACAGCGTAGTCTATCATCCCTCTTACAGGTGGTAATATGCCATCTAATAAATATAAACCACTATTAAGATATAAAATTCACGTAACACCACTTAGCAGATGAAACCAATATCTATATGAGTATATATTAGAAAATAATCATGAGGAAATTATATAAACAAACAGGAAAAAAAATTAAATCATTCTGTATGTTAGCTTGTCATCCCATCATGATCCTTTAAATGACAGGAACTTGCAAACTTCAAGAGCTTTTAAAGTCAAACAGTACAATGTTTTCAGTAATGTCTTTTTTTTTTATTTTGTGAAAAATAAGGAAAGGGTGCATCAAATTTTGAGATCCTTTGGTTGTTTGAAACACAGAGATACTCTAAACTCCACACTTTCATGCCATAGGTCAGACACGATGACAAGACACGAGGCAGCTCCTCTGCATCAGCAAAGAGTCTCCCAAGCAAAGAATTTAAAGTTGACAGGCTGTCAAGATGTGCTGTTCAAGAACAACACTGAGGACCGTAGATGCCATGGTTACCATACCATGGTTGATCGTGGAGGCTTCGCGCCGCAGATGAAACACATTATACTCACATCCATCCAACAGTATCATCTTCTCGAGTAATGGGGGCCAGGAACATCCCCCTACTGTCTAGACACATCTGGCCCAAAGTGGCCCTCAAAAAAGAATCATGTCCAAAATGCCATGTCTCTGAAGACGAAGGCCAAGTGACTCAAATGTGCAGATAAACAGAAAGTGGGGTGCACAAAAGTGGCAGCAGGTCATCTGGTCTGATGAGTGAAAACAACAGCTAGACAGAGGTATGGTGAATGGTGATAGCAACACGATAGAGGTTCCTGGGCAGAAGTTTTCAAATAGAGCTGTTGATTTGGTCAGGATTAATTAATGCTGAATAACACAGGAAGGTATTTATTACAATAAAATCAGAGAAGCAACTGAGTGGCCCCAAAATTATTAAACCATAGGACAAAAAACCCATGCCATTAGGAGGCATTCTCAGAGTTAAAAATCAAATAAAACAGAAGTGGTCCTGGAAGTGGTGGTGTAACCCCTAGAAAGCCCTGATCTCAAAATAATTGAATCTGTCTGGATTGAATTAAGAAACAGAAGGATCTGTGGCTCCATCCACAGACGATCTGTGGTCAGGTCCCCAAGATGTTTGGAACAGCCTTCCTTCAAACGCTGTGCACGTGTGCGTGTCAACAAGAATGTCTGCTCTTTTGAAGGAAAAGGCTGGTCACATGAAACACTGGTTTGAGTTATCTATCTTTAATGTGTTTTCCAGTTTGTTCTGCTGCTCCAAACCAGCCAAAAATCAATAAAAGGGATGAAACGTTGTTACGGTTCTCGTCTAGTTTTACGTACATACCAAATGGATTTCAAAGCACAGCAGTTCAGTCACAGGATATTTCTTCCTTACCTTTGCACAGATTGTTCTATGACGACATTTCTTTTGAAAAGTTTCACTGGGAAAGGTTAACTGTCACTGCGATCACTTAAGAGTTTGAACAATAAGAAAATATATAGCGTCTGGAAAACAATAATATATAAGCCTGCAAAGACAAGGAGATACATTAAGGAACTCTGTGAGACTAAATAAAGTCAGGAAGGGGAGTCAGGCTAAAGGTCATGTAGATAAGTATGCAAACGCAACTTGACATTCATGCAAATTCATTTGTGCAGCCTCTTGAACAGGAAAACACATTTGCACTCAAACTTCGTTGTGAGCGCTGTCATCTGATTTTCTCTGCTCTTTCAGAAACAAATATGGAGGTGAGGATGAACGGTGGAGCTACATTGAATTTCCATGAATCGACTGGTGGATGAAACCATATTTTATTTAAAAAGCACAAGATGCATCACCTTCAGTAAAGGAACATTCAAAGGCAAAAAGGAATGTGATGACTTATGAATTATAGGTTATTCATTTAGTTAATTTCTAAATCTTTTTTTAAAATTTGAACTCTCTTTTCTTTAGCAGTTAGAAGTAGATTTACTTTATTGCCAAGAGATAAAGAAAAAATCAAATCCTTTGATTGCATCTAAGTTAATCTGACTTTATTGCACTGCACAGGAAAAGGCTGACAGGGGCAGAAAAAGCAGGAAGTCGATTATGCCCCTATGGTCTCCCTGCCGCAATTTGCCGCACACCCACACGTCCCCTGAGCACCAGTCTGCGAGAGCTCGGCCCACAGGACGGCCTGAGCGACCAAAGAGGGCACAGGCACCCTACTAATCACACTGGCAATTAGCACAAGCATCATA
Source organism: Arrhamphus sclerolepis (assembly GCA_037176975.1). Lineage (NCBI taxonomy): Eukaryota > Metazoa > Chordata > Actinopteri > Beloniformes > Hemiramphidae > Arrhamphus > Arrhamphus sclerolepis. Next base: position 7,171 of record JBAMYA010045759.1, on the reverse strand, counting down.
AAGCACCGCTGCCTATAAAAAAGCTGTTGAGTTTACTGTTATCGCCATCACCTATTCTTTCCTGCTTGCTAATCAGCCCATGCACTGGGCAGAGAGTAAAAAAGTAATGACTTCCTAATCAGAAACAATGGGATCGTCACTCGACGTCCCTGGTGTTATGGCGCTTTGCTCCTGTGGAGGAGTAAACATTTGGAAATCAAAATTATTTAGCTGATTAGCCTGCCCAGAGGCAATGAACAGACACATCAAAGAGTCTGAGAGAGGTGTAATGAAAGCTTCTTTTTTTCTGCATCCTCATAATGTTGCCAGTAGAATGCAATGTTTTGACACTTCATATTCATATTCAGACAAAGTGCCCTTCATTAAAAGAGAAGAATTAAGTGATGACAGCGGATGACTGTCTTACAATGATTGCTGAGAAAATGCGCATTTGTTCACACATAATATTCACACGTCTGCCTCGATCAAACTTTTCACATAACTTTAACTGTGAAAAAAATACTTCCAAATGTTCTCAGGAGTTTAGAAATAGAGAAGCTCTGTGTGAACAGCAAAGGTTCAGCTGGGCCTTTGTTTGGTTGCATGTTCTTCCTGTGAGTTTCCTCCTGCACTGTGTTTACCTTAACTACAATCTAATTAACTTTATGGGCGTAATTATAGGAATATAAATAGCAATTATAGAAATAATTTGCTCTAGTAAATAAATCAATCTAATAAATGTGTCTGTGTGTATAAGAGACTGTGTATGCGTGTGTGTGACAGTGAGAGAAAGCTACTTTGCATTGTAAAAGTGTGATTTACAAGAAAGACGTTATGTAAGAAGGTTGTTGATGCATTTACATTCGTTAAAAATGTTGATTAATGTGCATTGCCCCTTGTCAAATAAATAAATAAATAAATAACCAGACCCACTGATAAAGACACCAAACTTCTTTTTCCCTTTTGCCCTGCAGACTCGTGAATTGGACGAAGCTGGAGGCTGTTTTTTTCTTTTTTTTTCCCACCATATGGTCGTCTATGGTGTCCCACAGGGTTCAGAGCTCGGGCCAGTCCTGTTCACTCAATTACACGCTGCCCTTTGGAAATGTCTCCAGAGCTACGGCACCAATCTTCATTGCAGTGCTGACGATACCCAGCAGCATTTATCTATGAAGCTTGATGAAACGGCCCCGTTAGCCAAACGTCAGGCATGTCGCAAAGACATTAAGGCCTGGATGTCCAGAAACCTTTTGCTTTTAAATTCTGATAAAACAGAATTCTTTAGATTTTTGGGCCCAAACACCTTAGGAACAGATTAACATGTCCTCGACCGGATATGTTGTTTGAACGGTATATTAATCAGGTTTGTCAGAGAGCCTTTTTTCCAAGCACACCTGGGCAGCTACATCAGAATAGCTGAAAAAAACATCATAAAATGATAATAATAATCTTGAAATGACCTACACAAAATCAAGATAAAGGTGCTTTATAAATCACAGACCACCTGGACGTTTGATCCGATGGATTCTGTCAAGTTTTTTGTTTTTTTGTTTTTTTGTTTTCTTAAATAAATCAGAATCTTTGAGTGGAGAGTGAAGTGCGATACTTTAAGGCACCATTTTGTGCTGTTTTGTGTTTTGTGCCATGTTTATAAATGAGCACATCCAGACCTTGAGAATGGGCCCAAATTCCTCCACAACCCATTGAAATACTGGAAAGTCATACAGGAAATGGCTGCTTCAAGTTATTGCTGCTCAAGATGGAGCTACAAGCCATGAATCATGGGCATACTTAGCAATGCTGGAATGGCCATTTTTGCTAACAACGGTAATAATAATAATAATGATGGCATGCTGTGAACGTAGTTTTGGGCACTTTAAATCCTGTAGAAATGTTCCTATGTAATTTCTACTTAAATGCCTTGAACTTTTCTTGCAGTTCTACTGACTTTGTGCCTTGGTTTTTGCTCTGACAGACACCGTCAGCTCCGAGACCTTCCGTACACATGTATGTACCTTCTTCTAATTATATCCGTAGGATTCGGTTTGGCCCAAATAGACTCCTGTCAAATTGCAGAAGCATCTCAAGGACGATTTGAGTATGCAGTCAAGCTCAGTGTCCTAACAAATATTCTTATGTAAGTGGGATATTTTACTACTTTAAGTTTTAATGAACAAATCAAACATTTCAAATACCTGTATTTTGCTTTGCAACCATATTTGCAACAGAATATTCAGAATATTCCATTTTCCTTGTACTTTTGAAGCTCAATCTGCATCCTTGAAAAATATTTGTCTTGTGATTTAAATCACAGCTATAAAGTAATGCTGCCTTAATGCCGGCTTAATTAGTATGCAGAAGTTTCACATAAAGTCAATGAGGGTCGGACAATATCATATGTTCTAACAGCAAACTGGAGGAAAAGAAATCATATTCTGAAAGAAGTGTGAAGTGGGGGCTTGCATTAGCCAAAGTATCTGTATCATATTTTCTGATGGTTTACTGGTCACTTTCATAAAGATATATTTTATCAGATGGGTGTGTTTTATATTTTGGTGACTAACTGTGATGTTCAGTGTGGGTAGCAACACTCTTAACTGCGTGGGCTTGTCTGTGTGCGGGTTCTCCATCATGTTTACTTAAAGTGGCTCAGGGTTCCATAGAGGAGGAAACTTGTTATTCATCCCAAATCTTGAAAATAAACACCGTGGCTCATTTCTTCATGTCATCCTACACAGAGCCAAGCTCACAAATATCATTCTCCATCAGCTATTTTACTGAACCGTTTTCTCCATCAGAAAACTGCCTTGGGAATTCACAGCTCTTTTTCTATACCTTGTTCGGAGGCTTTTCACCCATTCTTCCTGCACAGAGACTCTAGTCGTGTCAGGTTATTGATCGATCTTGCACCTGTTGTAGCATATGCAAAGGCACTTTCATTGAGGGTCTACAGGTGATATAAACTGTCAGCTTTGTGCCTCTTGAGATTGTAGATTTGAGGTAAACTCAAGAATGAAAGCATGTTGGTAGAGGTCATTGTCTTTGCATCAGCTGCATCTTTGTACGTGTTTATGTTCAGATATGCTTTTACTGAGTTCTTCCATGCAGGTCAGATGAGCGCAGATGTTTGCACACAGTAGAACATTTCATCAGCCATCTAGAGTCTGATTAATCTGAAAGTTGTTGGCTGCTTAAAAAGGCTTTGATTTGTCTTCCCAGCAATCCCACAAGCAGCTTACTCAGAAAGTATCCTTGATCTTCCAGATAACGACTTGTCCTCCATGCTTTCTCTTACATGCCATTTCTTAATTAAACTACTAACTTAAGCAGAGTCTAAGGCTGTTGCACTCAATTTCCATTTAAGAATGAATAAAGTAAAAGCGTAGAGGATCTCATGGTAGCAGACTGCTGAGACAAGGTGTGAGTACTTGCATAATTTGCTTATAATAACTGTACACAAGCTGTGGCCCTAACAAGCTACAGCTACTTAAAGTTTAAGACTTTAATAGAAGTCTTTTGAGCTCACACATTTATTGGTGCATGCACTTTATGATGTCATTTTTTTTTTTTTGCAAAATAAATGAAAAAGTTTTGTTTTTCCTTTTTTTAAAGACAGATCATCTTTTGTGGTGCACTTATTGCCATGAGCTGTTCTCTACTTCATAACATTGTCACAGAGTGTCAAGACTCAAAGCAGGCTGCATTTCAAAGTAAAAAGAAGTTCTTTTTGAAAAGACAATTTTTTTTTTTTTTCCTGTTCGTACTCGTGTCAAAACCCACACAGCCCGATTAATGTCTTCCAAGTAATCATTCCCTGGTCTCAGTGGCGTGTCGTTGTGGCCACAAGGTGACAAGGCACATCCTGAGAGCCTGCATCAGTACAAAAATAGAGCCCTGCATGAACTGCAGCATCCTGTCTTGTCTTTGCTCTCTCATGTTTGTGCTGGAAGGCTCTAATCAACAAGCATAGCTCAGAATAGCTCATGTACAACCTTTCATGAACTGGGAGCAGACTGAATCATCCCTTTATGACATCAACTGATGACAGGGTTGCTACACAAACATCTTTATTTGAAATATTTAAATAAAAAATCATGTGCCTTAGTCCTCCCCTCAATGTGCTCTTGATCATCAGTCAAAATCAGTCAGTAATTATACGACTGTTGGCACTGCACATCGCCATAACTTTGCAGATGATGATAAATATCACAAGGAAAGATTCCAATTTATTTTACAGATTTTGAACTCTTTGTCCAGCACAGTTGTTCTCTCTTTTTTTTTAACCTTTTACTTTTTGTTGGGTATGAAATGAGTCTCATCTGGGACTTTCATCTGTGAAGTGAGAGACAGTTCCAGATGCTTCCCACGGGAAAGTTCAAGGAGGCAGCTCTGCACTGCTTTGACAAAAAGGCTAACTAGACATGCATTTGACAAAACCAGCCAGCCACTTGTCACTGCTGAAACTTTTCTCTTGCAAAACCAAAGCGTTCTAATTGACAACTCTGCATGAAGAACAAATGTTCTCTTTATAGCAGTTGTCATAATTTTTATGCAAATCTCAAGTGTGCACAGTGTATTTGCTCTGAAACAACTGGATAGACTACGCCTAATTAAGAAAATAGCATTGCACTCAAAGTCATTCATTCCTAATCTAAATATTTTTTCAATCTAGCATTTACATTAAAGTAAAAGCACTTTCTATTGTACACATAATCAGTCATGACTGACTGATGATTGATTGATTAAGATCTGTGCAAGCTCACATAAGCATAAAAGGCAGTTTGCAAAATCTTTTCTAAACACTTGGTAATCTCCTATGATCTGCTCTGATTATGTGACATATATATATACATATATGTATATATATATATATATATATACACATATTTTTATTATCTTCTGCAGCAGGGCACCACAACATCAAGTCATTCCACTTAACATGCTCCCAGCGCCAATTTCAGCCTAATGTTATTCAAATCAAAACCCTCTGAAGACAGCATTACTCAACACCAAATCTGTCAGCAACAAAAGCCTCATCTTAAAAAGCTTCATAATTGACAATAAACTGGACTTACTCTGTCTTACTGAAACCTGGCTTCATAGATTTCACTGAACCAGGCAACACCAGCTGGATATTCCAACATTCCTACAATCCCTGCTCAGAAGGTCGGGCAGGAGGTATCACTGTCATCCACCAGGACAACCTTTCCCTCCACCCCCTCTCCATCCAAGCTGCTCCTTTGAACACCTCGCTGTCAGACTCCCTGGTTCACAATCACTCACAGTTGCCATCATATACCACCACCCCAAATCCAGCTCATCCCTCCCCTCCAATCTCACCAGCTTTCACCAGCTTGGGAATTTCAACATCCACTTTGAGACTCCAAATTCACTGCTCATTTTCTGGCCATTTGAAACAGTTTCAACATTACCCAACATGTGAATTCCTCCACCCACAGCAGTGGACACATTCTGAACTTGGTGTGTTCAACAGCCACCCACAACATTCAAAACTTCTCACTAATCAACCTCATGATCTCCAACCACCTGGCTGTCACAATGGAAATCAAGTCATATCTCATCTCCTGCCAGTGATACATTCCAAACCGGCTTCTGTACCCACCACAGAACTGAAACACCCCTGCTGAAAGTCACCAACGGCCTCTTCCTCGCCACAGACTCTGGCTCTTTCACCATCCTCCCACTTCTGGTTGACCTCAGTGCATCCCTGGACACCATCGACCACTCCATCACAACTGTCTACAGTCTCTCTGCGGTATCTCTGGTTCAGCAGTCACCTGGTTCACCTCCTACCTTTCTGACTGCCACCACAAAGTCTCAACAAGTGCAAGTCCCTCGGTGTCCTTCAAGGCTCAGTGCCCTCCTCTACATTCTCCGCTTGCTACCCCTTGGACGCATAATACGCCACCACGGACTCCAGTGCTACACCGACAATACACAACTATATATCTCTACCAAATCCATCACCCCCGTCATTCTCTCCAGTATCACAAACTGCTTGACAGACATCAAAACAGGATGGATGATAACTTACTCAAATTTAACAGCAACAAAAGTGAACTCCTCATTGTTGGACCTAAAACATTCCTACCTTCTGTCCAAGACTCCCCCTTCTGTATGTAACCTCAACATCATCATGGACCATTTCCTTCAAATCCCAAATCACCAGGGTATCATTCTTTCACCTCTGTAATAACCCCCATCTCTGCACCTCCTTCCCTCAACCCACTGCAGAAATAGTCATTCATAACTTCATAACCTCCAGATTTAATTAGTGCAATAGCATCTTTTATGGACTTCCCAGAACCAGACTACAAAAGCTACAATTCATGCAGAACTCAGCTACCTGGTTACTCCCCCACATTGGCCCCAGAGACCACATCACTCTCGTTCTCAATCACCTTCACTGGCTCCCTGTCCAATACTGTATCCACGACAAGCTCCTCATCATCACCAACAAAGCCCCAAATAACCTTACCCTTCTTATATCACTGACCTCCTCCACTGCCATTACCCCACAGAAAATTTTAACCTCCTGACCCCCCCACCAGGACCAAGCACCAAACCTTGGGGGCCTTCGAAGCTGCTGCCCCTACCCTCACTCCCACAACACATCAGAGCCTCAGCATCACTACAAACCTTTAAATGATCACCTAAAACCCACCTGTTCAAACTGGCACTCCCATAAGTCATCTTGCATCCATGGTCGCTTTAATGCACGGGCTTACCTGGGCTGAAGCCCAGGGGCCTCCCAGGTTCAGGTTCATGATGAACTGAAAAGGTCATATCCTTTTGTAAAATGTCAGGTTTTCTGTCAATCACTCTACTCGCATGTTCCATGGCTGCTGATTGATCCAAATTAGGAGTGATCCACGTGGCCCCATAGCCTATGACCAGTGGGCTTATCTATCAGAACGTCTGTAGTTAGTTTTGGAGTGTGTCCCTCCCTCGATGATTAAGTGATATTGAGTGGAAAATGTTGGGAAGGACGTTTGAGAGTGGTACCCAGAAAAGAAAAAAAAAACAACAGTCCTTCTCCAAACTGGGCTTGGTGAAAAATAGACTGTGATCAGGGATGCAGCGAGACCAGGTCAGTCTCACACTGATGTCTAGCATGACATCCTTCATGATTTGGATTTTAAAGACATAAGTAGGGCCTTTTCCTCAAAGA
>JBAMYA010045758.1:0-11484 GCA_037176975.1 Arrhamphus sclerolepis | reverse complement strand
ATATATGTATGTGAATATATATATATATATATATATATATATATATAGAGAGAGAGAGAGAGATAAAGAGAGAGATAGATAGATAGATAGATAGATAGATAGATAGATAGATAGATGCATAGACATTTACATATATATACATATATGTATATATATATACATATACACATTACTGTCTAAGAGATCATATGTTTGATCAGTTTTGTGGTCTTCGATGTGAACCTGGTTCAAGGTGGTCTAACTCAGAAACACATTATAACATATATTCTTTACCGCCTAAGAAAAAACTGGATCCAGCTTAAACCAGTAAAAGTGCCGTGGTTTTGAACTGAACCTGGTGAAAGGTGGCTCTGGTGCTCTAACATGCAGTGGGATGTGTCCTCTGGTATTCTGGCGAATCAGGATCAAAGTAAAGTCCAGCTCCGCTCCGCAGCAGCTGTCAAAAAGCAGCTCTCCTCTGTCACACGCACGCAGTCCTGCACAGATCATCGAGGTCTCCGTCTATCTGCAGTCCTCATGGCGTGTGTTGAGACATCTCCCAGCAGACCGTACCACCTGGTTGTCTTCGGAGCCACAGGCTTCACGGGGCAGTTTGTGGTGGAGGAGGTGGCCCGGACTGCGTCCGAGGGTCCGAACGGGACCCTGAAGTGGGCCATCGCAGGCAGGAGTAAGCAGAAGCTGGAGCGCGTTCTGGAGCAGGCTGCGGGGGCCCTCAGTATGTATCTGGACACTCCTACTGAAATCACCTGAAAAGGTTTTTGGTTTCTTTGTGCTTTTTGGAAGGTGAAACACGGATGATCTTTCATGAGTTTCTCAGCTGTCGTCAGTGAGCCTCATGAGAGTTTCTAAGGATGGAAGGTGAAGGCACATTTGTGCTTTTCCTCAAAATGAAGCAGTGTAGGGCCTGGATGAATCATTGGATCACCTCCAACCTCTAATAACATGAACACTGAAGCTTTTTTTTTTCCACTGTTAGGCAACCGATTTTTTATTTATTTCTAGCTTTTCTTATTCTTGTTGATCCATCTTCCTTCACCTTTAAATGTTCAGGTTATTTTCAGTTGGCTTCACACTTTCACTTATGCACTTTTGGACCCTGAATATTTAAATTATCAGCTTTCTACAAGGCTCTTAAAGGTCTAAGGAAATATTTTATGTTCCTATTTCAATTCTAAATTATAAGAAAATGAATGTCATTTTTGCAACTAATGAAACTAATGAAAAAATCATATCAGTTGTAATTGTTTAATTGCTTTGGAATTTCAGTATCAAACTGTGGAGACTATTTGACATGGAATAAAAACAATTGGGAATTTTGCCCTCTGTTTTAAGTTATGTCCTCATGTAAACTTTGTCCAGCTGCCACAGGCATTAATATTTGTATCTGATATGCAAATTTGTGAAAAATATTTGATCATCAGTAATTACAGGGTGTTTCTTTACTTCAAAGACAGAGGTAACACGATTACTACTATTTGGTTATCTTATTAATCAACTATGTACATAATAAATTCAATTTGCTATTTATATATTGGATTTAAATTGTTTTCCTAAACAGTTATTTTCAAATAATACAAATCAGGAAAAATTAGGACATTTTTCCTATTAATTGAATTGTTTATATGTTTCCTTCAACATAAACAGAAATATATTTAATGTGAATGCATTACATGGAGAATGAACTGAAGGGTCTTTACTGATATTCTGAATAATACTTGTTTATCCAGGTCAACAGTTTGAATCTTTTGAATCTAGGAGACTTTCCAAGCATGGAAAATCAAGTTCATAGATCAAGATCAGAGAGCAGCTCTGTTGTCATCTTTGTAACAAAAGTTTCCAGAGGATTAGACTGTGTTGTCTCCTCCTCTTCTGCGTTCTCCTCTGGGAGTGTAGAACAGCTGATGGAACATACCAGCTCACTGTACAATCCCCATCCATAACAGCAAACACACAACAGTTGGCCCAGCCACACAGTGAGAAAGCAGAAGCTATCAAACCTCAAATTCTTACACTGACTTGTGTTTTTGGAGTAAAACTGTCTGCAAGGTCTTAGAAGGTCTTATCTAAGATATGCCATCTAACACATTCATTACGATGTTAATACGTGAGATTTCATTCTTATCTACACTCTTATTTTGAGGCAGAGAGAGGGTGTGACTAATTTAGAGCATTTTCATCCTTTTTCTTGCATTTCCTCTGAGCAGTTGCAGTTTAGCTATCATTGCATATTTTATGTATGTGTTTACTTGCACCACCCTCCCTGAACTCTTAAAATAAGTTGATTTTACTTGTTTTTTTCTTTTTCCTGCAGGTAATCCTGAGCTGAGGGCAGAGGTCGATGTGATTGTTGCAGATGTAGGAGAGCCTGACTCCCTTGCAGCCATGTGCAAACAGGCTGTGGTTGTTCTCAACTGTGTTGGGCCTGTAAGTAGACGACAGCACAAATGTCCGTGTCTGCGATCGCTCATCTTTGTCACACAAAATTTGTTCTGATTTATGGCATAGATCTTACTCTCATCACTTTGTCTCTCAATATTGGCATGCTGGTAAATGGGGCTTATCAGCCTATCTCTGTCTTTTCTTGCATCTGTTTCTTTCACTGCAGACGGTGCTCTCCCTCTCTCCCAGATCTACACACAGTCAGACAAACAAACACACACAGCAGCCTTCCTTTACCCAATGAAATCTACCGACTTGCATTACACAGGGAGTTTTATTGTGATGAGGGCAGAGCTGAGAGTCCATTTATAGCCCCAGTTTTGTGTAGGACTTGTACACATTTGTGTTTGGAAAAAAAAAAAAAAAAAAAAAAAAAGATAAAAACTTCTCTAACAGTAATGACCACTATTGACAGTTTGAAAGAACAAAGCACTGTCCTTCTGTTGCCTGAGCTATCGCTCTCAATCATTTGCATGGATGTTGTAAATATGTCATGACTCGGGCAAGAAAGAGCACATTATTAACTATGTTTGTCTTAGGTGCTATGGAACTAGAAGTGTTGGTCAGTAGAAGTTTAATTTGCTCTGCAAGTTAGTCTGTGTATGGGATCCAAGCTCCTGCAGAAAATCAGCCAAATCCAGAACCTCAGAAAACTAAAAAAGAAGTGACTTAATGCAACTCAAATGATTTATTGAAAAATGTATATGACTAATCTAAAATATCCCCATCAATCCCAGACATGATCAAAAAAAAAAAAAGAAAGAAAAAGCTTTGTATGCAAAAATAATTTGTCACATTACTTTTTTTTTTTTCTGTAAACCCCCCAAATCAAACTTTAGCGTCACTTTTGCAGGTATTATGAGGAAAGAACACAGCTACAAAAGGGGAAAAACAGCTGTATGGCTCAAGAGGGGGGGGGGGCTCAAAACCAAACCAAGACCATGACACTAAACTGCTTTGTTTGCATCTCTTTGTTTCATAGTACAGATTCTACGGTGAGCCGGTGGTCAAAGCCTGCGTGGAGAACGGAGCCCACCACATCGACATCAGTGGAGAGCCACAGGTATGGACAGTACATGCACATGCATAAATGTAATATCCTGTATAGTTTATATACTTTAGAGTGAGTTTATTCTTCCTTTTGTTGACCTCTAACATGTAGCTAATGTGATTTAAATGTGCATTTTGTTTATTCAAGCGTTCCTGTTTGAAGTTGTGCTCTGCAGTCATATGATTGAAGCTTCTCACTCTAATAGTTTAATAACAAAGTTTTATCTAAAAATAACATGGATGTTGGAAAGAATTTACATTGTGAACTGTTGATTTAGCATTAGGTTTTTTGAGTTTTTTTTTGGCCATGACAGTGGCCATCGCATGCATGTTGTCCTGCAGATGTTCTAACATCCAGCTTCTAAACAGTTTGTTTTAATTAAATTGGAGACATGCTGAGTTTCATGCTGTAACCTGTTAGGTAAAATTATCTCTAACTTCACCACATGACAGCAACTGTTATCCTACACTCAGATGTTGGGTTGTGTGCAACCTACATCTCAGCATAAGTGTGTTTTTCTGAATATTGAATGCAGTGTGTGTGTGTGTGTGTGTCCATATACAGTATCTGGAGGGTGTAGAGCTGAACTATAGCAACCAGGCAGCTGAGAAAGGGGTGTATGTGATTGGAAGCTGTGGGTTTGACTCCATTCCTGCAGACATGGGCGTTCTCTACACCAGAGACCAGTTTAAGGGTATGTGCTTATCGACATGCACAAGTTGACAATCTGCATATACATGTGAACACTGTAGAACCAAAACTAAAGCTCTCTCTGTTACCGATGTGCAGTCGATGGTTTCTTACTCGGCGTATTTGCATCCACAGGTACACTGACTGCTCTGGAGAGCTTTCTGACTTTGATCCCAGGTCCTGATGTATGTCATTACATTGTCCAAATATCCATAAAATTAAGCAACTTGTTTGCGTGTGTGTGTTTTACCCATCATACTCAACTCCTCCATATCTTTGACTATTTGATCACTTTTCTTTGATCATTTTGAATAGTTATTTACTTGCATTTCTTTTGCATCACAAAAGTGTGTTTACTGGCATTTTTAGGTTATCTATGGCCTCCATATTTTCTCCTTTTCGCTTCTGTTTTTGTTTTCCTGTCAGAGTGCACGTATCCACGCCACCACATGGCAGTCAGCCATCTACAGTCTCCGTGACAACCAGAATCTCCAGAGTATACGGAAGAAGTTAAATTACAAAGCTCTCCCTACTGTTGGCTCAAACCTGAAACCCAGGTAAACAGCAGGAGCTTCTTTGTGTTTTCTTCAGACCTGCCTACAAGTAAAATACTCTACATTACATGTAGATGCGCATTTAAAGTAAATAAAACAAAATCTTAGTTTACAATCCTTTCACAATTCATAGACTTTGTTTCAGTACAGTTTTTTTTTACTCATATAGCACCGCGTTAAAATATTGCCTCCTTCAGTCACATATTGCAGTAAGCTTCACACACCACAATACTAAAGAATATAATCCACAGTCCCCTGTGACTGTGCGACATCACCCTTAAACTAATGTTTTAAGAAGATAAAACTTCCTGCAGAACCAGATTCAGACAATTCATCCACCAGTCCATCCAAAATACTGATTTAAAATTTTTTTTACAATAATATTTCAACTTTATTCAGCTAAAGTTAAGAACATTGAGCTGAGATCGGATTGAACGGCACGAATTCTGAAGGACAACATAATTAAGATTAACTGGGCCAATGCAACTCTTACTATACACAGGACAAAAACAAAAACAGAGACACAAATACAAAAGTTGTTGAAAACTAACATTTTCTTTTCCTTTGTTTTCCCCTCAGGAAACACAAGTAGAGTTTGGAGACCAGCTTGGAAATATGATATTTAAAAGACAGTTCAATGTAAAAGCCAGAATATTTAGTATTACTAAGGTTACAATCATTGAGGAATTATGAAGCAACTCATATCTGTTAGAGAATAATATGACTTTACTTTTGTCTGGATTTAAAGCCAGTTTTAATTTCTGGAGGTTTATCTGACAATATTGAAAGCAGACTGCAGTTATTTAAATGTGTGCATACTGAAGAAAGGAACCATCAACGACTTATTTGCAGAGTGACACCAACGGTTTATTTTCTCTGTGCAAATTTGTCTCACTGCATCTCTCACAGTAATATTTGAAAGTCAAATTGGGCTATGTTTGAGTAAGCAGTAATAATGTCAAGTTATCACTTAGTAAGTGTTTTATTTTCGAAAAGCCTGGTAACTGGTAGGAGGCATTTCAAGTCAGGACAGTCATTAAATAAGAAAATTAGATTATAAAGACTAGTCTTGTTGAATTTCCCAGCTTGAGATCGTTAAGTCCTCCTGGGTAGTAAAAGGTTGAATCAATAGAAGAGCTTCTGTATCACAAATTACTGAAAATATTTATGTTGGCTATAGGACACAGCGCACTCCATCATGCTGCAAACGAGCCTGTAGAGCTGCAAAAGGGCCAGCATACTCATGCTGACCCCTCTCTATCAGCGAAAGCCCCACAAGAAACAAATGGACTTCAGAGCGATAGAAAAAACTTGACTTGGTCTGCTTTTTGTTTCGTCTGTGACCCAAGGTCCTTGCTTATTTGGAGACTTAATTATGCCAAGGATTATGTTCTGCTGGGAATTCCTTTTATACCTTTTACACATCCACCCCATCCTGGTAATGGTAGCACCAGATTACAGTGTTGAAGGACAGATCATCTTGCCAGACTGCAAAACAAATTCAACATATAAAGCTTCAAGGTGTTGACTCAGCCTCGAAATTCCATGGATCTCAATCTGACAAAGTATCTGTGGGATGTGCCAGAAAACCTAGCTTACAGAGGCCCCAACATTACATACAACATACTTATTGATAACGCTGTGACGCTTGAATCCACAGGATACCTTCAGAGCTCTTTTAGAAGCAACGTCTCAATGCTTTTTAGAGAATATGTAGGTATCAAAAACTGGTTGCAAACATTATCAGACAGGACGTTTAGTTTCAGGCTTCAGCTCCACAGCTATTCGATACACACAAGAGCGCATACTGATATGTACCATCAAAAAAACTTTTTTTTGTGCTAATCTATCAAGATGTGTTTCTGTTTGAATTTGTAGGAGAGCACTGTTCTTTAGCAGTGAGATCCAGCAGTATGCAACAAAGTTCATGGGTTCTGATCGCTCTGTTGTGAGAAGAACTCAGCAATACCTTGTGGAGGAGCATCAAGCCACACCAGTAAGTGCTGGGATTTGTGACTGTGAAATGCCATTCATATATTTTTCAAAATAACTTTGTAATAATGACAAGCCTGTAAGTAACATGAATCCATGCATTTATAAAAAAGACTGATATTATCAACCATAGGTCCAGTACAGGGCATACGCAGGAATTGGAGGTGTGTGGAACATTATCAGGTTGTTGTTCGTGGGCTTAATGTTCTGGTTCTTTCATAAGTTCAACTTTGGATGCAACCTGCTCATCAAGGTAAGTGAAACACAAGTTAATCTTCCATTACTTGCGAGAAATTATAGGTTATTCAGCACTGATTAGACCAATCGTATGGATGCTGTCATGTTTTTCAGTACCCAGAGTTCTTCTCATTTGGAATCTTCTCAAAGGCTGGACCAACTAAAGAGCAGGTGAAGTAGTGGGAAGATGAAAACAAACAAAAAAAAAACATTGGATTATACACTTCAGAATAAAACTTACCTTATCTAAACAAGTATGCATTCTGTGTGTGTCCGTTTGTTAGATGGAGGCTTCATCCTTCCAAATATCCTTCCATGGAGAGGGCTACACAGAGGAAGAGGACCCCTCCCAGGGCAAGCCCAATGCCAGGATTCACACAGTGGTTCGAGGACCAGGTAGCTGGAAACTAAAAATACCAAACAAATAAAACAAACTTGCTAATTTGTGCGTTCAAAGTTTTATGGTTATTCATTTTTTTATTTTGGTTTTCAGAATGTGGGGCTGTGGCTACACCCATCATCATGGTACAGGTCGCTCTGACAATCCTCCACGAAGCCACAGCCTTGCCTAAGAAGTAAGTTCTCACCAGCCAGATCAACTGCCTGAGCTGGCAATGTCTGAATATTAAAACACAAAATGCACCGCAAACCTTGAACTCAAATTTTCATTCCTCTCAATCCACTTTTCAGGGGAGGAGTATACACTCCTGGAGCTGCTTTTTCAAAAACCACACTCATCGACCGCCTCGACAAACACGGCATCCACTTCTCTGTCATCTAAAGATTTTCCCCCTCTCGGGTGCCATATTCCAGGTTTTTGTGGGCATATACTAATATTCATATTAACAACAGGAAAGTTTCCAGTCTCAGAAGAGAACTCCTCAAGTTGAATCAAGTTGAAGTCCAAAAATAGATGCTGGTGGTGCTGTAAGCATTTGTCCCTTTGATATAGTCATAAACATTCCAGGCTCCCTTCAGCTTGAGTGCTCCATTAACATTCTGCTGTTAGCAAAACACAACTGTGGCCGTGTTTAACCCCTAAGGACAGTAAAAAATAAAAAAAAATCTCTTACTGCTCTACAGAATTTGGACCCTTTGTGTTTTTGAACAAAGGTGATGAAGAAAAGCTATATTTTACTCATTTCATTGCATTGATAAGGCATCATCAGTCCTCTCCCTGCACACATGAAAGAAGAGAAAACATTACAATCTTGTTATCAGACCAACGATTAGCTAATCACATACTGTGCAATTCAGTTCAGTTCAGTTCAAAAATACTTCCTTCATCTCAGAAGGGAAATTCAGTCTTTGCAGATGTCGTCATGAATTAAATCTCTTAACATATTCATTACAGAAGGTTATAGCTGTTGGCAGGAAGGATCTCCTTCAAAATGAGATTTCAAAAGCAATATGATATATTATCCAGTTACCAGTTGCTCACATACTAATGATTTATATTAACATGTAAATTGGTGAGGTAGCTTGAAAAAAAAAGCATCATTACAAAAAAACAAAAACAAAGTACAATATTCAATGAAAAAAACTTGAAAGTTTGCCAGACGTGGCTGACAAAAAAAAAAAAGCTTTACACTCAGCATAGCTGTTTTAGCATACTCTGCATAATAGCTTTAAATGTAGAATGTTAAAAAGAGTTTGTTTTGAACATATAGAGTAAAACCATCAGTAAGGACAGAAGGTGGTGTATACACAGATATGTTTGTCTCTCCTGGTTTGCTCTTTGGAAATCCTGATTGATTATTAGACTACAGTTAAATCAGTTACTTTCATGAATGTCTGTAACCTAAAATATAAAAAATCACTTGCTTTTGAGCCTGCTTTTTCTTGTGCACCATGGGTTTTGTTTTGGTGTGCTTCATTCCGTGTGGGTTTTTCAAATAAAGTCAGATTTGCAAAGAATTATTAAGTCTCTTTTTTGTCGGACATCATCATGGAACCATGTTAGCAATACAGAACACGCAGGGAGGAGATACAGGTTTTTGATTGATTTATAAAAGCCCATAATGAACATCAGCCTAAATACTTCACAACAACAAATCTGAAAAGTTTAGAAAAACTTGTCCGTTTTAATTGTGTTGCAGGCATAAAATGCAAAAGATTGAAATATGTCAACAAATGTAATCAAGCTGATGAGATAAAAAGATTAAATAAACTAAGTGTATAATGTAAAGGAATTTGTTTGATACCAACGCTTATTTCTTCGTTGTAACAAGCTTCTTGATAATCAGTCATACACCATTGGAAACATTTATTATATCCCTTTTAACTGGTGCCACATTTGTGAGTACCATGCATTTGTGGGATGAGCAGCAGATCTAAAGATGTGTGTTGCACCATATCTCCTCTGCAAATGCCAAACAGCTGCACTAATAAACCTTTTGGTGGACGTAGTGTGATGGTGAATCTCCCTCACTGGAAAAATGGTGTTCATTATTACTGAAGGCAATCTCAGTGCAAACATATCTAGATGAAATTCTCCAAACAGTGGCAATCCTGTATCTCCAAAGTCACCCACAGAACAGGGTTCTTCAGAGACCACCTCCAGAGTCTGGGAGTGCAAATGATGGCTTGGCCTGCCAGACCTCAACTTCATTAAACATTGTGGGATCATTTTGGCCGTGCTATAGTGACCAACACAACAACCAATAAATGCCGTTGGAAGAATGGGATACCATCCCACAGCAGTGTGTGACCAGACTGGTGACCAGAATGAGGAGGAGGTGCCAGGCTGTTGTTGCTGTGTGTGGTTAATACACACACTGTTAAGGCTCCTGTTTGTTAAATGAAAAAATTTAAATAGTTAAAATTGTCCAACATCTCATTTTTCAGACTATTATTGTCCAATCCACCAGATGAGTCAATAGCAAATAAACAAAGAAAAGCTGTGTGGCATTGGTAGGGTTTTGACAAACCCGTCATGGGTGCAACCCACATACAGACAAATCTATTGTCATAAAGCACTGATACATCAAATCTACCAAACAAAAACTGCATTTCTTTATGCACTCACTTTATATTGGTTTCATACAATAGGCAATGGAATAAAAATCTGTGTCAGAATTTTTGTCTTCTGAATTTCCCGTTTGGTGTTGGACTTCACTTTCAAATTTTAGAGTGGCAGGTTGTCATATGATGGCAAAGTTAGCTTGTAATGTAATTTACAAAAATGTCAATCATGGCCTGTGGTACACATCCAAAGAGGGTTGTTTTTCCCTGTTTCCTTTCAGTTGAAAATATTTTCAGAAATTTCTTACAGCCACATGAGATGTAGTTGTAAAATGTTCATGTGTAAAACAAACTAAGTTTAGTTCTCAGTGTAATGCAAAACAAGAGTGTTTACTGCCAACCTAACCTCTTCATGTAGGACATTTATTTACAAATTTGATGAAAGCACCAAAGTTAGTGTAACTTATTGTGGGGAGAAAAAGTATTTAGTCAACCATCAATTGTGCAAGTTCTCTCACTTAAAAACATGAGAGGCCTTTAATTTTCACCATAGGTGCACTTCAACTATGAGAGATACAATGAGGAAAAAAAAACCAACAGTGAGAAAAAAAGTATTTGTTCAATGACAAACGTTCATGTCAATACTTGGTTATATAGCCTTTGTTGGCAATGACAGATGTCAAACTTTTTTTGAAAGTCTTAAGGTTTTCACCACTGCTGCTGATATCTTGCCCCATACCTCCATGCAGATCGCCTCTACAGCAGTGATGTTTTGGGGCTGTCGCTGGGCAACACAGACTTTCAACTCCCTCCAATGATTTTCTAGGGGGTTGAGATTTGGAGACTGGCTAGGCCACTCCAGAACCTTGAAATGCTTCATACGAAGCCACTCCTTCGTTTCCTGGGTGGTGTGTTTGGAATCATTGTCATGCTGAAAGACCCAGCCATGTTTCATCTTCAATGCCCTGGCTGATGGAAGGAGGTTTTCACTCAAAATGTCCCCATACATGGCCCCATTCATTCTCTCCTTTACACGGATCAGTTGTCCTGGCCACTTTGCAGAAAAACATCCCCAAAGCATGATGTTTCCACTCCCATGCTTCACAGTAGGTATGGTGTTCTTTGGATGAAACTCAGCATTCTTTCTCCTCCAAACACGACAAGTAAAGTTTTTACCAGAAAGTTCTATTTTGGTTTCATCTGACAGTCTCCCAGTCCTCTTCTGGATCGTCCAAATGCTCTCTTGTAAACTTCAGACGGGCCTGGACATTTACTGGGTTAAGCAGGGGAACACATCTGGACTGCAGGATTTGAGTCCCTGGTGGTGCAGTGATGGTAGCCTTTGTCACGTTGGTCCCAGCTCTCTGCAGGTCATTCACAAGGTCCCCCCATGTGGTTCTGGGATTTTTGCTCACTGTTCTTGTGATCATTTTGACCCCACGTGGTGAGATCTTGTCTGGAGCCCCCAGATGGAGGGAGGTGATCAGTGGTCTTGTATGTCTTCCATTTTCTAATGATGCTCCCACAGTTGGTTTCTTCACACCAAGCTGCTCACCT